>BLSH010316057.1:963948-976683 GCA_018402905.1 Glandirana rugosa | reverse complement strand
TAAAAAAAAAAGAAAATGGTTTTTATACTCCTTCTTAGATTGAGCGAAAAATTTGCAAAAAAAAAAAAATTCTTACTTTTTGCTAAAATACAAATCCAAAAAAAAAAATATAAAAAAACATTTTTTTTCCATTGGTTTTGGCCAATTTAGATTCTTCCTCATATTTTTGGTAAAAGAAAAAAAAAATCACAATCTGTGTTCATTGATGACTCTGCTAAGGTTCCAAAATAACTGCATTGTGCACTGGATTAGAAGAGTCATAGTGCTACACAGGTTTACTGTGACCACATACTGGATTTTTCATGCTCACCTGATACTCCTTTGTATACGTATGCTCATGGTCCTGGCAAGCTACCATCTAGTGGAGGCGGTCCAGTGTCGAAAGTGTTGACCATCTGAGGGTGTGGAGTACTTCTGATGATTTCTGACCAGATGCGTATATGCTCTACTAATTTTGGTAAGAGTACCTCATCCTGACTTGGTGGAGGCTCACATTGCATGCGGGTGGATCACACGGATGTGAAGCGAAGCTTATACACTGTTTTTCCTTTATGATCACTTATAGACTTTATTTTTATTTACTTCATATGGACTCATTTAATTGATTTTGCACATTTATATTTGACTTTTTAGTAGCGCTGCACTTTGCTGTACACAGTTCACTGGTCCAATTTGCGAATATTGTAGTGCTGGCAGCTTGTTTTGGTTTTAATTTTGGGAGCACAGTAATTCTCTCTTCTTTTAAGCAGTAGACTCTACCTAGTCCAGTCAGATCTTTCTGTAATGCAGGATGAGATCTGCAATCTGTCCCTAAAAGCAGTAGTAGTAGTAATCTCTACCTATCTATCTATCTGCAATCTATCCCTAAAAGCAGTAGTAGTAGTAATCTCTACCTATCTATCTATCTGCAATCTGTCCCTCACAGCACCGGCAGCATCCTCTCCCTACACTACCCAGAGATCATGTGACATACAGCACTAAGTGACTCCAGCTTATAAAGAGGCTGGGTCACATGATGCACTGGCCAATCACAGCCGTGCCATTAGTAGGCATGGCTGTGATGGCTTTTAAGGGCAAACCAGTGAAACGCTTGTTGATTGGCTGCCCTGCAGCTATTCAACATGCGTGATCAAATACCCAAACCCAGAACTCGAACCCAAACTTTTTTTCAAATGTCCGGGTTCGGGTCCGGGTCACGGACACCCCAAAGTTCGGTACGAACCTGAACTTTACAGTTCGGGTTCGCTCAACTCTATTTGTAGGCTAACATGGGTATTTTCAAGAACCACAAGTCTGTACTTAATCCCTGTTACATTTTAAATGTTTAAAAGGGGATTATGACCAAAACTTTTCTGGCCATACTTTTTTTTTGGGCAACTGGTGTGTACTTACTTTTGTTCTTCTGTGACCCAGAATCAGCCAACAGTGGGCTAAAGCCCGCTATTGGCTGACGTCATAGAGCTGCTCCACACTATGGAATGATCTCAACCATATTGAACCACCCGGATGCCTGCTCCTCCACAGCCTGGCGCTCCAGTGAGCACTGGAGGTGCAGCGCAAAGACCAGTTACTAACACTCAATGCACTACATTCTGAGCAGACTGAAAGCTGAATATCAGTGGTCATGTGATCACTCAGTTCTCTGGCTAAGACCTGGCGGGGGATAACCGCAGCATTAGATTGATGCTACAGCATGAAGGCGAGCATGGATGTTTTTTTTTTTTTCAATAACCCCAAACTTCATTAAGGGCCAGGACAGGCTCCCTTCAAGAGACGTTGACACATCCATCAGTTCTCAGACCTAAAAGTGTTCCAGTCAGATGGCAACATTGTAGAACAAGCAAGAAAAGATTGTCACCAGAACCTTATTCAGTGGGCTTTACTACAAATTGTCAATATAAAAATACAACTCAACTTTTTAGGGCTATACATGATCCCCTACATCAGGCTTAGCCAACTTATTTAGAATCACACAAATTGAGATGGTTGGACGAAGAAGTGCTGCCACAGATGTTTAAGGGTTTCATATGATGCATGCCCATTGGTGTTCATTATGAAGAGAGGTGTGATGTCATGTTATAATACATCACACTAGTTTTTTTTTTTAACTTTATTGAAATGTCACAAAAAGCGCACACCACCTCATATATATGTTGTGAACAGAGCGTATAGAAAATAATCAAAGTTGCTGTATTAATATATTCAAAATAATAATGATAATTCTTGTCAAAGTGGGCTTTTTAGGTGCTCAGTGATCATTCTTATCTGACTTGTGTTTGACTCCTTTCAGATGGGCCATCCAATCCTGTCCACTTCTCAGCTGGACCCAATTGGACCATCAATTCACTTCTATGGGCAGTCGAATGTAAACAAACTTGTGTCTGTTTACACCTGGCTACATCTGATCCGATCCGGCAAAAACAAATGGAAGGGAAGGGTCTGGCCTCTCTCTGGCCAGATTGGAGGGCAGTCGGATGTAAATGGACATCCAGTTCAGTTCACGTCCGCATGTCCAACTGCCCATAGAGCAGAGTAGGCTGTGTCCGTGTCCTCTCTGCATAAATGAAGTGGACAGCGATCTGTCATCTGGCAGCTTTGCTCAGCTCAGCAGGGAATCAGTGGACAGATCCCCTGCTAAGAAAAAACAGATCTGGCCCATTTTAAAGGAATTCAGGTGGGATTTTTTCAGGTTAGCTGGCATTGGGAAATGTGTACTGAGAAAAATGTCTTAATAATCAACAAGCATACAACAAGTTGGGTCACAGCAAAGTCTGAGCTTCTCATCTGCATAATGCTGAAGGTACTGAAAGCAGTGGATCAACATGACTACTATGCAACTGTCATTTTAAGAAGGAATTTGGGAGGGGTAGGTGTTCTTTTCATACATGAAGCATACATTGAGCAACACTGCTTGGTCAGTGACTCACCCATTGTCCATGTAATTGGACAATGATACAGCAGCACACTAACAAGCATGAACCCGCATGACAACCGGGCAACTATCATTTTCAGAAAGACTTTGCCAAGGGCAGCCTCTTGTTTGTCACATGACAGGGGTACATTGAGCAATACTGCTTGGTCAATGACTCATTGCAGCCTGTATTTGGACAATGATCAACAGCACACTAACAATGGATCAGCATGACAACCAGACAACTAGCATTTTCAGAAGGAAAGGTCAGCAGATGTAGCCTCCATGTTCCTTTCAGTAAAAGTTTTCTTTAACTTGCTAAGCAACATTCTTGCTTTTGTGCCTGAAACCCACTGAAAAAAGTACTCCCTGAAGGTACAAATTAGTTACACAGAAGTTTTGAGAACTTTTTTTTAATAATCAGAAACCCGCTGCACGTAATGCTTCTAAATGGTCTCTCAGAAAGGTAATCAACACACAATAATGTAGGCAGATTAATATACACTTTAGAGATTTATAGTGTATATTTTTCTGCTGACGTTCAATGCATTTTTCTCCCCGAGCGCTATGCCACAGATGAATAGGCTGCTGATTAGGTGCAGTTATTTAATTATACTTTGTGATCCAGATGTGTGCCACACTGCACAGAACCTTTAGCACTCTATAATATTAGACAGAAACTGCTATTAGCATGGGGGAGCATAGGATTCTGGTAGTGTGATTAGAGACATGAGACTTTTCATAGTCTGGAACATTCTACTTTAAGCCAAAGGTGGTTTAAATATTTTTACACAGTTGACTAGACTGAATAAAGGCTTCATCAAAACCAACCTCTCACAAAGGCCATCAGCTTTCATTCAGACGATGGTGACTAAAGCCGGCCATACACATAAAAGATTTTGAAAAGAAATCTAACCAATTCCTCCATTCACATTATACAGCACAGATGGACACATCTTCTGCGGCTATTGTGTTCTGATAGTCGGTCTTGCCAGCTGTCAAAATACCCGAACAGTGCCTAATGTTATAGCGTGACAACAAAGGAGCACAATTGGAGGCACTTGTCACCCCATAATGGGAAGTGCCTGAACGGGAACCTTCATGGCAGGATCACCAGGGTTATTTTAAAGTAGAATTCCAGGCTTAACCTAACTAGTCAGTCAGTCCTGCCAGTGGCAGCTGCAGGGGAAAGGAAAGAGCGCTCAACAATGGGTAAGAATGTCTGGGAGTGATGATGTTACCCATAGGCCCCTATGGCCCATCAGTTGTTGGCAGTTCCTTCTCCCCTTGCAGCTGCCACTTTTAGGCAGGTTGAAATGTGTGTAGTTAGTTCAGCAGCGGGCCCAGACTGGGGAAGGGGTTAAACATTTTTGGCTTCGTTCCTGGGTTTTTGGTTCTGGCGGGTCCACCTGTAATATATAAAAAAGGAGACCACTTAGACCGGGGTCAGCCTGGAGTACATCATAGCACACCTGTGAGTGCTATGGTGGCGCAGATGATATCGAGAGCCACGGACAGCATCCAAGTCATGGATAATGCCTACATGGACTCTTACCTTACAAATGTATGCTTGGCCCACTGCGCTATTTTAGTTAAATTTAGGAACCGGACGTTATTCCTTTTGTATTGCCATGATGCTTTTCTACAGTAAAGTTATATTACCACTCTAAGCCTGGTCTGAAATAATTCAAAGGGGTGCATGTTGGTTCTGGGTATTCCAAATCACCTGTGTCTGGAATTGCACTATTGGGTATGAAGTTCCGCTAATACAAAGGGTTAACTCATCAAGACAGGGAAGAGAAGTGTAGCTGCTTTGGGTAACCAAGAGAAGGAACAAGCTACAAAAACAACCAATCCAAAAGCGTGGTACCTAGTAAGGTGATAGGCCTACCGATAGTGAGGGAGTAGATGTTCTGCCTCCATCCCTAGCAGTCCATCTCCCATAGCAAACGGGAGCAGACTAGCATCACAGAGATCTATGGCCTAGTCACATGGAACAGGAAGGACAGAGTTAAGTGGCAGCATGCATGAGGTCCGCGCTATGTGCTTGGCAGAACCCCATGCTGTTAGTGGAAGTAAGGTAACAGAGGTACACTGGACTAGTAAAGTGGGCACAGGCTTAGCATATCCCTCATAATGCAAGCATACATATTACAGTGTGAAGTGACATGGAACAAGTCGCTTTTCAGAGGAACTATGCACTTTATTACAGTGAAGGCTCATCTTTCGATGGAACTGCCTTAAAGTGTTACTAAACCCACAACAGTAAAATCTGTCTGTATGTACAGAATAGCATGCTTGTTATACTCACTTTGGAACTTAAGGGGCTAATCCGCTGTATTGTGTAAAAAGGCTCTTTTATCCTGTATGAACAGATCCTCTCCCTTCTGCAGGGTTTCTCTTGGCAAGGCCAGATAATACACAGGCAGGGTAGTAAAGGATCACGTGCTCAGTTTGGTCTCTATTGCTGGAGAGAATAATTCCTGTTTGAGCGGAGCTAGCCAGGTCACATAGTATGACTTCACACATGTGGGTGTGTATAGAGATCCTAAATGACAGCCCAGTCCCTCCCTCCTCCTCCATGCCCAGCAACTATACAAGAACACAGTGGGTGGGATGTCAGATCTTGATTCATGCATGATCCGCCTCCTATAACAGCATGAGGACTCAGGCTGTAGTGGAAATCTCCTCCTACATAAACACTCAGCATTCAGGCAGACCCTGCAGTTTATCACGTGACCGTGGTATACAGATCAGGCAAAGAGGTATATAGTGGCAATATTTTAATGTAAAAAGAAGAGTTATAAGCTGTGGGCACTGCGTGGGGGGGGGGGGGGGCGAATTAACTATATTCATATTACTGGGTTTAGTAACACTTTAATGTTAGATTGTTCATATGACTGCAGTCTCCAGCTGGTCCCAGGCATTGATGAGCGTGCTTCGTGTGAATGTCATCCCACGTGCACAGGCACACCCCCAACAAACCTTGGCATAGTCTGCAGATTACAGGCCACTACATGCACCTGAAGACCATCCCTAAAGGGACCATGGCACTATCCTCAAATTGGTTGGAATCCTGATAAAAGGCTGCCCAGATCTTCACAAGGGTCTCCATCTCCACACCAGGGTTACCCCACATGACTCTGCCCCCCGACACACAAATATGGGGGGGGGGCATGTGACCGGCCTGAACAGGCTGAAAATAGTTAAGTATATATATATATATATATATATATATATAGTTGAGTCCTACTGAAAGCTGCAGAAGAATAAATACCTTTGGAATTACATTAACATGTTTAAGTATATATCAGAGTTTTGTGATCAGGTTTACATGTTCTTTTAAGGTTCCTTTACACCACAGCACATGCAATAAAATATATTAAAAGAGAAGTTTTTTTTTTTTTTTTTTCAAATAACATTTATACTCACCTAGGTGAATGCAGCATTGATCCCCCTGCCGTCTCTAGGACCAAGAACCGAGCAATCAAACACTGCTGGTCACTCAGTTCTCGGTCTTTAGGCTGCAGAGAGCTGGTGACTGTCAAATGCATTTTTAATGAATTCAAATCTGCTAATACATTGAACAATACCCCTGTATTGTTCAATGTATTGGCAGATTTAAATACATTAACAAATTGAAGCCAAATACTTCATAAATAGTTACAGTATTTTTTTCCCTTTATTTTACCTGAATAAATAAAAGCTGATCATTTTAATCACCACTGCCAGATGTATCCGAATTTCTGAATTACAATAGTACCAAATTTAAAAGCATCCGAAATAACAAAAGAAAATTTCGACGAAATTCGAATCGTTTTCAAATACTTTTTGAATTTGAATAGTTTTCAAATTCGAATTAGAAAAGTTTTCAAATTCCAATAGTTTTCAAATTCAAATTCGAAAAGTTCTCAAATTTGAATAGTTTTCCAATTTCCAAAGAGAACAAAATAGAATAGAAAAAGGAATAGAACAGAAAAAAAAACAATAGACTAGAAAAGACTATAACAGAAAACAAACGAATAGAATACAAAAGAGTAAAACAGCTCTGTTCCACTTCACCACATTATATTCTTTAATTTTCTGTTATAATCCCCTCTATTGTATTCTATCTTTTTCCATTCTATTCCTCCACTTTCCACTCCACCCCATTCTCCTTGGAAATTGGAAAACAATTAGAATATGTTTTGAATTAGAAAACGTATGTAAATAATGAATTGCAACGAAACGAAACAAATATTTTTGCTCTGCACGTGTCTACACTCTGGCATACCTGCAAAGGTAAAGTCCATGTATGATGAATAGGATCCATTATTGGCATGTCCCAGAGCTTACATCTTCGGGGACAGGCCCCAGGTCCTGATGCACACTAAACAGTAGGGGAGAAGGTGTCCCCAAGGAAAGAGTGTCCTTACCTCCAATGGACTGAGAGGGAGCTACCTGCAGTTATTAATCTGAAAAATACTTTATTGGAACAATATCAAAGATATGTAATGAGGTCATCAAACATAAATACAATGCAACAAAACAGGACATTAGACATAAAATAACAACGTTGTAAATTAAAAAACGTTTGCTCGCGAGCTCAGCCATATAAACACACAGCCAGTGGTGTACAGCATGTCAATCATAAACCCTCAATGCAGAAGTGCAGGTAAGTAAATGGTGCTACGGACCCTTGAGGGAGTCTTGGGAAACCCTGATGGCATCCACTCAAAAAAGTGCTATTCTCCAAAAGGGACATCCAATCTCGCTATTAGTCCTATGTGCCAATCCCTGATATGTACATTTGATTGCCACCCGACAGGACCACCCCCTTAGTGCTCGTGGGACTATGTGTATTTGGTTCAAAATGAAGCCAATAAGTCTGGAAAGCACAGACCAGGAGTATCCCGGCGACTTATAACAGGCTGTCCCGTCAGATTGAGTGTACAGTAGATAATACACCACTGGCAGTGTGCTTGTAACTCAGACAGTACATTTAGGGGCAAAGCAGCAGTGATGGTATTCAAAGGGTTAATGAAGACCGAGGGTAATTTGGGAAACCTTGACATGCGCCACCTCAAATGTAAGTGTCAGTTTGTATATATAGGACCTCCAGTTACCCTATGTGTCTACAATCAGAGTCACCGTAACACTGACATAAAGCATCACAACTGGGGTCAAATGGAAAATATATGCTGTACTGGGTTAGAACCAGATCCATGCAGGCATACAATACATGTGTCCCATGCTTTGAAAGCAGCTATGCAGAGTGAATCTTGAACTGCAGGGCTAACACCAAACTCTTGCAAAAGCCTCATGTAGTCTGATCGTTTCTCCCTTCAAGAAAGTATGCAGGTATACAGTGGGGAAATCCAATTGAAAACAGATACTGCAAACACTTATGTAGTCGTACCTCCACTATGCAATTTCATAGGGAGAAAGACAGGGAACATAGGGGTAATAGACGCTGAAAGGACACACCGCAGCCCAGAGTCATGTCTACTCCTTATCACCATATGAAGTAAAACAGTCTCAAGAGAGCGTAGGAACTCACATATGGGAAGTCCTGAGTTGGTGCTTCATATCTGGAGTTTCCAGCTTGCTGAATCCCCCTACTCCCCAAAAAAAACCCTCCAAATTTGGGAGAGGTGGGGGGAAGGAGGCGTTAAAGCGGAACGTCCCTTTTAGGTATAGCTGGCCATAAATGGATCAAAATTTGGTGGGTTCAGCAGGAATCACCCAAATTTCAATCCATGTATGGCTAATCCCATTCATAAGCAGTTGATCGATAGATTGACTTCTCATAAACCAGTTTATTGGTAATTTTTTTCTTTATCAGCACTGCAGCCAATGGGCTGCAGTGCTGATCAGTGTATTCTGACAGCAGGGGAGTCCCGCTGTCAGAATCCAGTGACCCAGCAGGGAAGATTCCTGTATCCATCTTGAATGTGTGGATTGGGGAATTGGTTCAGTTTTTTTCAATCAACTGAATGAATGAAAAAACTGAACCATGTACTGTATGGCCAGCTGAACTCCAGCCAGATTTGTTCTTCTGGCTTTGGATACAGTGAAGAACATATCCACACCACACCTGTTCCAGTAGCACCAGTAACATTTTGAAATGGTATGCTCTACTGGTAGTAAAGGCCACTAGAATAAAGAATGAACATAGGCGTGCACAGGGGGCGCGCCAGGTGTGCCCGGGCACACCCTAATCACTCCAAGCACATTAGCATTACTGCTCTGTGTGCCGGTGGAGAGATGGGAAATATCTCCCTCTGACCAGTTCCACCATTACTGAAGAGCTACTGTACTTCTCTTTCACTGAACCAGCTCTGCTATAAGAGTGTGTGTGTCTGTGTATGTATGTATATAAATATACTGTTAATGTGTGTTTGAGCTTTGGGGTGCACACCTATGAGAATAAAGCTAAAAATTCCTAACCGGTCACACAAACTGCAACAAAAACCTAACAGAGGTTCTAACCTTTCCCCGCTTGTTTCAAAACAAAAGAAAATCAGATTTTTCTGGATCGTAAAGCTGAACTCCGGTCACATAAACATTCATTCAAGGACCGCCCCACGTACATATACTGCGGCAGGGCGGCCCCTCAAAGTGGAGTTCCACACTTGATTGTATGTTTATTAAAAGTCAACAGCTACAAAAAGTGTCGATGCTGACACACTCACCTGTCTCCTGATCCAGTGATGCGGCCGCCAGGAGCCTTGGTCCTCTTGCCCTCCCCTCTGTGGCACCGGCGTTACTACTGTGGGCGCCCAGCTATCATAGCTTGCAACCTCATAGCTAGGCATGCACTGCGCATGCGTGAATTGTGCTTTACGATTCTAGTGGCCAGGCAATCTTCTGGGACCTGTGACATGTCCCAGAAGATTTCAGAGAGGGAGGGGCCGCCTAGGCAGCCCAGTGGCAAAAGGAGGAAGAGGGACAGGAAGTACCTGCCTAAACCAGGTACACAATCCCCCCCACAAACAAAAAAAATGACATGGCAAAATGTGGCACTTTTGGGTGGAACTCCCCTTTAAGAGCAAAATCACGTACCTGTATGCGATTTCCCTTCTTGGCTCTAGAGCGCGTGCGACCAATCACAGCAGAAGCCAATCAGTGGGTACGGCAGCAGCAATGGCCACCGGCCCCCCGCGATCGTTCTCTCAGAGAGGAAGAGAGAGATCTTGTGTTCCTACTAATCAGGAACACAGATGTCTCAATTCCTCCAGTCAGTCCATCCCCTACACCAGGGCCGGATTAACATAGGGGCTATTGGAGCTGTAGCTCCAGGCCCCTACTTTAAGATAGGCCCAGCCCAGTGAGTCGCTGATGCTGCCCTGCCCTCCTTTTTGTTGCTTTTTTGTTTATAGCACAAAAAATAAAAACCGCAGAGGTGATCAAATACCACCAAAAGAAAGCTCTATTTGTGGGGAAAAAAAAGGACATCAATTTTGTTTGGGTACAACGTTGCCCGACCGCGCAATTGTCAGTTAAAGTAACATAGTGCCGTATCCCAAAAAATGGCCTGGTCATTAAGGGGGTAAATCCTTCTGGGGCTGAAGTGGTTAAATGTGTTTGCTCAAAGGTCACAGAGGATATAAATCCACTTTGTGTTCACCAAATGTTTTAGCAAACCAAAATATTACCTTTTAAAAGCAGCAGTGGCATCATCACTGTGCTGTACATAGACTGTGCAGAGAGCAGAGCTGTGGGAGGAACCCAGCAGACTGGCTGCCTGCAGAAAATTGCAGAAGGGGGCGGAGACAAGACCAGTCATTCTGCACAAGGAGAGAGAGCAGTAGAGACAGGTCTTTATTACAGGAAGCTCTTGCACAGAGGATTACTGCACAGATCTGCAAGAAGTACACAAAGCACACCGAGATTTAAGGAAGAATAAGCATGCCTCTTGTATTCAGACAATATGTGCTTATCCTGGAGTTCAGCTTTAAACAAGAAAGCGCTAAAAGTGAATGGGGCGAGGCAGTCAGAAGGAAGCTGTCTCTGGCTAACAATTAGAGCTGAGCTTGGGCCTTTTCCTTTTGTCATCTCTAACCTGAATTCCTAACTCCTGTTTTTTTTTCACTCCAATGAACTGCAGGCCAGGTAATAAGTCCCATGGACAGCAGGGTGGAGAACGATCTGGCCCCGCAGCTCGTTGGAATACACCTAAGCAGAGGTTCTGAGGACACCAAAGCTCATTTCTAGAGCCAATCTACCAGCAGTTGGGAAAGAAACCCACATGAACACAAGGAGAACATGCAAACTCCAAGCAGTTAGCGTAATAGGAAATATGCCATTACACCACAATTTCCATGCAAATAGTGGCTGAGATTTGAAGCAAGGACCCTTATGCTGCAAGGCAAAAGTGCTAACCACTAAGCCATTGTGCCACCCATTTTCTGATATACAGTACCTATTCAGAATTTTTAGTTAAATTATAACTAAAGGCAAAACTTTTTTTTGTCTTTGATAGAGTGGAGAGGGATTAAAATCCCTATCAAGTTGTTATTGCTGTCTGTGCCGCAGTTAGGGATGTCCACCCTCTCTATTTGTCCTGTTTACCTTTACCACTGAAAGTGAAAGTATAGGAAAATCCAAATGTTGGGTTGTCCCCAGAACAGGAATAGTGAGGATATTTCTAATGGGGACACTCACTTTGGGGGGATTTTCTCTTACATCCTGTGTTGGCTATGAGACAAGAAGTGAAGGAAAATCTCTGCAATGGGATACAGATGGCAAAAATAAACCTAAAAGGGGTTAAAACCCACAATTACTCTATATCAAATGAAAAAAAACACCAGAAAATTGTATCCTACTTACCGTAATTTTTTTTTCCTGGTGCCTATGCATGGCAGCATACCGAGCACATGTATGCTGCCAGTTATGCACCAGGAAAAAGTTTTGCCTTTAGTTCTACTTTAAAGTGGTTGTCAAGTCAGAAGGTTTTTACATTAACCACTTCAGCCCCAGAAGGTTTTACCCCCTTCCTGACCAGAGCACTTTTTGCGATTCGCCAATGCGTTGATTTAACTGACAATTGCACGGTCATGTGACGCTGTACCCAAATGAAATTGACGTCCTTTTTTTCCCACAAGTAGAGCTTTCTTTTGGTGGTATTTGATCCCCTCTGCGTCATTTCTGATCACCGCTATAACCCAAAAAAGAGCGACAATTTTGAAAATAAATATATTTTACTTTTTAACCTTAAAGAACACAATAGGATTGACAATGCAAAAACAACCTGGAATCACAATCTAATTGTCAATACAATGGTGTAATGGCGCTAAAAAGGTAATGTCCATAGACTGTAAGATGCATAAAATCAGCCGCACAGTGAAGACGGTAAGATGAAATCACAGGTAAAGTCCACCAGCCACCAAGTGAAGAAGGTGATCCTCAAACAGAAAGGATATCCACCATACTGCGTGCTCATAAGTCAAATCTGCTTACCAGATACACCTCATGAATGGGCTCTGAATGTTGGAACAATCACTCGCTCTTCAGCAGTATCCTAAGGTGTTCCTTCCCACCATCTGATCGACCACTATCAATCACTTGTCCATATTGCGAATAGTACTCCGGCAAACAGGTCCCCATAAAAAGAAAGCACCTCACATAGTGTGACTCCGTTTCCACAATTTATTAAGATAAGCATTAGCCTGTATGCAGTAAAAGATTGATGGTCACGTCTCACCGCTCCTGGGGGAAGATAACCACTCTGCACTGGTAGTTAGAAAATGACGTATGTCCGATTACGAATAGAATTATTTAACACCTTTGCCTCAGTGTGATACACTCCACGAAAGAAAAATACCCCTGGACAAACGGCCTCA
>BLSH010316057.1:939391-953719 GCA_018402905.1 Glandirana rugosa | reverse complement strand
TTCGGTTTTTTTTTTTTTTTTTTTTTTTCCCTTGGATGGTTCCCTTTTTTTTTTTTTTTTTTTTTTTGGCTTTCTTCTATTTTCATCTGATTTTCCAGTCAGCAAGTGCATTGTTTCACAAGCTTTAGCTCTCCTTTCCAGCAGAATGTATCAGTTTACATGGATGAGATAAACCACTTAAAAAAGAAGTAAGATTTATTTTCCCTCAATTATACTTACCTAGAGGATGCAGCATCGGTCCCCCGGCGCTTCTACACTGAGAACCGCGCAATCGAACATCGCCACTGGCTCGATTCTCACAGTTCCCTTAGCGAAGAGCTGCTGATTGCCAATCGGCAGCTCTCCTCTCTACAACCCCCCCACCTCACTGCAGCGCTGAGCTGAGGGGCAGGGAGCGGCCTTCTCAGGCTCTCAGTGGCTCACTGAGATGGCTGTCCTTCCAGGCACCAGGACTCCATGGTCAGGATGACGCGGTGCCTGGATGGCAGGGGCATTGCTAGATCTACAAAAGATCTGGGGCTAGAGCCCATAGCAGCGAAGTAAAGAGAGTCATACTCTTGAGCGAGCATACACATGTATATAATATACGTATGTGTGTGTGTGTGTGTGTGTGTGTGTATGTATGTATGTTACATATCTGAGTGCATTTCCTCCTTACATCAGGGTGCCCAGAAAGCCCCTTCCTTACATCAGGGTCCCCAGAGAGTCTCCCCACACATCAGAGAAAGGGGTGGATGAGAGGGGGTGAAAGAGAGACCCCCTAGCCCTGCCTGCAGTCCCTACTGTCCCAGCCTCTGTGTGGATAGGTGTGTGTGTGATCCACCTACCTCCCACCCGTCCTCTATCAGCTTTTTTTTTTTCCTGTTCCATGACAGTCACAGCGAGGTAGGAGAGGAGCTTGGAGAAGGAGTGCAGGCTCTGGGAGGCACCGGGGATGCTGCTCAGCTTGTGATGAGGCGTCGTCTTCTCTCTCTCACTCCCTCCTGGGCTCTTCCCGGCTGCCCAGGCTTCCCCCTCCCTATTTGAAGATGCCACTGCCCTGCACCCCACCACCACTGGACCAGCAGCATCTGTTCCAGTCCAGGACCATGACAAGGGGGCTGGGCTCAACTCTTTAGGCCCCACAAGAACTAGCGCGGTGGAGGAAGGGAACCCTCCTCTGCTTTGAATGCTGAGCAGGGAGGGAGTCGGGCCGTGATGTCACTGGTTGCTGGACACTAGGTGGCTCTAGCAACTAGTGACCAGAAGTAGAGTCAGGTGGAGGCGAGGGTGGAGCTGGAGCCAGTGCTACCGCGGCTCAGTCTGCCCCTGCCTCCTGCATTCCTGTCCGGGGCATACCTGCTAATTGCAGAACTGCATCCACTCGGTAAGAGACTCGGGGCTATTGGCCCCAGACTCAGGGCTATAGCCCCAATAGCCACCCCCTAGCAACGCCCCTGCTGGACGGACACCCATGACGTCAGCAGAGAGCAGATTCAGTCCACTCTCTGCTGAAAATGGGTCACAGGAGTGCAAAAAAAATTCCACTCCTGTGATCCATAGGAGAAGCCCAGCCAAACGAGTTTTGGCTGGACTTCTTCTTTAACACTGGCTGGGGTGATAAAAATGATCAGCTTTTATTTATTAATGCAAAACCTTTATCCCAAAAGGAGAAAACTGTTGTCTGATTATAAAGTGTGAGCTGGAGTTTGGCTTCAATTTGTCAACTTGTCAGTGTATCTAAACCTAATAAATTTAACACAAACTGGCCGGGTCACCGGGTTCAAAACAGAAGGGCAAAATCAAAAGGGGGGGGGGGGGGGGGAAACTGATGCAGCTGCCACGGCTGCAATATAATACATTTTTTGTTTTAAGTTTAATATTGCTTTATTGATATAGACTGGTATGTTAAAGTGATACTAAAGTCTGTTGTTTTTAAATGAAAAAAATAAAAAATAAATAAGTTGTTGATACTTACCTGCTCTGTGCAGTGGTTTTGCACAGAGCAGCCCAGATCCTCCTCTTCTTGGGTCCCTCGCTGGTGCTCCTGGCTCCTTCCCTCAAGCAGCTTGCTGTGGGGCAGCGGTCCTCAACCCCTGTCCTCAGGACCAACAAGCTTGCAAACCTGGCCTGTTAGTGGGTCCTGAGGACAGGAGTTGAGAACCACTGTTATGGGGGGCAGCCAAGCCGCTGCTCTGTGTGTCCACTCAGACACGGAGCCATGGCTCGGCCTGACCCCCCCCATTGGCTCACTGACATTGACTGCAGCGGGAGCCAATGATGCCCACTATGTGTCTCAGCCAATCAGGAGGGAGAGTCCCGGACAGCGAGTCTCGTGCAACATCGATGGGGCTCAGGTAAGTATTAGGGGGATTGAGGGGGACTGCTGCACACAGAAAGTTTTTTTCATCTGAACCACTTGCCGACCGCCCCATAGCACATTTACTGATACAGGGCTGCTACTCTGCACAGAATCATGTGTGTGTATATGTACGTGATCCTAGACTCCCGGGTTTTGGGGCGCGACCGCACACCGTTGGCGGCTCACTACCGCTGTGATTTTACTCAGTGTGAGCTGATCAGTGGGTCCCGCGGACCTGATGTCCGCCGGCACCCACTGATCATTCTGTACACAGGCAGAATGGCAGATTGCCGTTCTGTCAGTACAGAAGGCAAGGATCCTGTGCTCCTCTGAAACAAACACCGATCCATGCCTTCAACTAGTAAAAGTGCCCCCCACTACACCGAATCGCGTTAGGCACACAGTTAACCCTTTGATCGCCCCTGATGTTAACCCCTTTCCTGCCAGTGTCATACAGTAATGGTACATATTTTCAGCTCCGATCACTGTATTAGTGTCACTGGTTCACAAAAAAGTGTCAGGTGTCCAATATCGCAGTCCTGTTATAAGTCGCTGATCGCCATTACTAGTAAAATAAATAAATAAATAAAAATTCCCTAAATATATCCCATAGTTTCGTAGATGCAGGATAACTTTTGTGAAAACTTATCAATATGCGCTTATTGGGATTTTTTTTTTCCAAAAATATGTAGCAGAATACATATTGGCCTAAATTGATGAAGACTTATTTTTTGCGCAAAAAAAAAAAAAAAACACGGAGGTGATCAAATACAACCAAAAGAAAGCTTTATTTGTGGGGCATAAATTTTATTTGGGTTCAGCGTTGCACTTGTCAGTTAAAGTAATGCAGTATCACAAAAAATGGCCTGGTCAGGAAGGGGGGTAAATCTTCAAGACCTGAAGTGGTTAAAGCATAGAATGCATTAAGATATAAAAACCTTCCACCTTTAGAACCTCTGTACGTTTAGTGGCTTCTATACCCAGAGATAACTTGTGGGCCATGCAGATTTTCCTGACGGCTCCATGTCAGCACAGCTGGGTATAGGCTCCCCCCATGCCTCCAGGACTTGAATCATATAAATTTGAGCCCACCTACAGCCTCTGCGTTCTTCTTCTTTTTTCCTCCTATGCACAGGACTTTGGTGTGCTTCTCTACCTGGCTGGTCTAAAGGGCTGGCCATCCGTCCATGCGTGTGGATTTGGCTGGATGCAGTCTCAGAGCTTTCCCAAGCACAACAGCCCTCTCAGGCTCTTCATTAAGAAGACCGGGATGAACATGATTGTATGACTCTCTTGCTTTGTTCAAGCAACCAGAGATGTGAATATGATGCCTAACAGGTTGTCACATTTATTAAACAAGTGGCAAATACACTTAGGAGTGTTTCCCCTTACCCTGTGAAGGGGTTATATGCTCTGGCAATGAGCAGTCTCATAGCTTTCCCAAGCAAACATCCCTCTTCAGACTCTATAAGAGGAAGACGTGGGTGGGTATGACAGTATGTATCCTACTGGCTCAAGCAGCTAGGGATAGAGGTGACACCTAATAGGATGCCACAATCCAAAAGCACATTGGCAATACACTCTAAAGGAGTGCTCTCTGCTCACCCAATGGCCCCTTTCACACTAGGACCGCCTGATCGTCAGTGGTAAACCACCGCTAATTTAGCGGTGATCTACCGTTGTAATAGCGATATAGCGCCATTATTCGGGTGGCAGCAAGGCACTTTTACCCCCCACAAGGGGTTAAACAGGTTAAAAGTGCCGGCGCTCCCAGAGCGGTGTACAGCTGCTTCAGGAGCGCTGCCCATTCATTCCAATGTATACACCGCTCCCCACATTCCTGAAACCTCATGCTTGCATGATTTTCTTCAACGCCATGCTAGTGCAACGCCTAAGTGAGAAAGCATTCATTGAGATGCATGAATATTATTTTTTGACCATTATTTGAGAGGTAATTTAACCGCTATAGCGCTGTAATAATGCACCAGTGTGAAAGGGGCCTTAGGGTTTTCTGCTCTGGCAATGAGAAGCTGCCTAGTCGTACCAGGCGAAACAGCCTGTTTTATGCGTTTTCGGATGGTCATGACTGCATTAATACCACTTTGTTCAAGCAACCATGGGTAAGACACCTAACAGATTGTTACATGAGGCTAATTCCCTCCAAAGGAGTGTTTGTACTCATCCTATGAAATTGTTGTCTTTTCTATCAGTGAGCAACCTCTTAGCCTTTCAGGCAAACCATCTTCTTCGGAATTTTCCAAAAAGAGACGAATGAGCATGACTGTATAAGCCCTGCTTGTTCAAGCAGCCAGGCATAAAGCTGCCCACACCTGCCAGGTTGTTGTGTTCATTGATCACGTGGCCAATTCATTCTAAAGAAGTTGCTTCCACTCACTCTGTGACATATATTGTGCCAATGGGCAGTCTCAAAACCCCTCAGGCATATTAACCCTTGCTAGATTCTTCCCAAGAAGATGTGATTCCTACTTTGTCAAAGCAGACAGTGATTAAGATGATGGTGACCAAGTTGACACAATTAAGCATGTGCTTAAGACACGCTAAATATATTCTGGCAATGTCCAGTGTTCCTTTCAGGACCATTAAAACTGATCTCAAATCTTTCTCAAGACAATCAGTCCTCTTCAGTCTCTTTTGAACAGGAAGGAGGATGACCTTTGTCCAGAATTTTTTTTTTTTTTTTGCTCCTTTTTGTAAGGTTGGGGAAATGCCTTTTTAAATAGAAACAAAGCTGTGGAAGTTGTTCAAGTGCCTCCAGAGGACAGCTTGACAATTCCCTTATGGTGGTTGAATTAAGTGCTCATTCTACAAGATTGGAGCATGTTGTCACAGCAGGATGGCAGCTATGCCCTGTTGAACAGAAAAATGTCCAGGAATTTGGAGCATTCCTCTGGTCAGTGGCATAGGTGTGCATTAGGGTTACACGCTAAAGCTCACACACATACGTATATGTACTGACAGTGTCAGTAGGGCAGTGGATGCTGTCAGTAGTTTTTTTTTTTATTGTGTGTGTGTGTGTGTGTGTGTGTGTGTGTGTGTGTGTGTATATATA
Source organism: Glandirana rugosa (assembly GCA_018402905.1). Taxonomy (NCBI): domain Eukaryota; kingdom Metazoa; phylum Chordata; class Amphibia; order Anura; family Ranidae; genus Glandirana; species Glandirana rugosa. The sequence continues at coordinate 948,308 of BLSH010316057.1, read as the reverse complement.
ATATTATAATTTTTTTTTATTTTTGGATCCTCGGGGGGGCTTTGGTGAAATATCATGGGTCCAAACAGGGGATATCGATGCCGCAAGGGCTGATGAGGGTGTGCCCTGGCAAACCCTGTGTGCACGCCTATGGCCAGATACATGACCTTTAAGGATGCACTTAATAAATGCATTGTTCCTGCTCTTGGAAGGTCAAGCCTAAATATAAAAATTTAATATAGTCAGTTTTGGCTTCCTGCCTCAGGATGAACATCTGTTGAGGTAAAGGAGACCGAAGCTCAAGAGTCAGTTTCCAGTTTCAGGCCGTACATGGAGATCTCTCATCCTTCAAGTCTCAAATTAAGCCGTAAAAATAGCCCCACTCAGGCTCAATTGAAATCTCGGCCCGTTCATGTTGAGTTTCTGGATCAGTGGCCTAAACTTGTGGTTGGAGAAATAAAATGGTCTGCAATGTCACGCCCCTCTGATGACCTAGTGGCTGGTCATGAAGTCAGACACCAGTAAAGTAGAACAGCAACCTTACTTCAAGAGCAATGGGCTCGGGGCCAATGGTCTTTTTCAAGGGTCCAAGATGGTGTCCAACATCCTGGAGTTGAGGGCAGCATTTCAGGCTCCTAGCCTTCAGTCACCTCATCCGGGGTGAATCTGTCCTGGGGAAGTTAGACAGACAGTGCAACGCCTACATCTGAAAACAAGGCTCAGTCTCTCCCTCCTGAAGGAGGTTCTCTGTTTCTAGAATCTACTCAAGTCAATCTTCTGCCGCTATCTGTCAGAAGAATTTTCAGGCAAACTTTTATCCAGGACATGTCTGGGTGACAATGGATGGTCCAGACTACTGCAAGTCTTTCGAGAATGAACAGACCTTGCAAGGTAGACACACTCGCATCCCCAGTCAATACCAAGTTGCTGAAGTTCTATTCCAGGGTCCAGAATCTGTAAACAATCGGGGTGGAGGTGCTGATCGCAGAGTGGATCTCCAAGACAGTGCATACCTTTCTGACGCTCCCTCTGATTCTCAGCTTCTAGCTAAGGCTGTGATGGTAGAAGGTGACAGTTCTGGTCATGCCAGATTGGCTGAGGGGGCCATGGTACCCTCGGTTCCTCCTAATGAGTGTAAATTATCGACTCCCTCTGCCTGTAAGATCAAATCTTCTCTAAAGTCCCATTCGTCCAGCATACAACAGGCTCAGGCTGATGGCTTGGATCTTGAGAGGCAGAGGCTGATGGATCTCAAATGCTTTGTAAAGGTTGTGAATACTCTTATTAAAACAGTGCATATAGTAGAATATGGCATAAACTCACAGGATTACTGCTGATAAATATTTTACACTGGACTCTTCAGAAGTCTGTTCTGAAATTTCTGCAGGCTGGGCTTGATTTAGGTCTAAGCATACGTATGCTATAGGCACACATTCTGTCTATCTCTGCCTTTATAGGCTTACAGTGGGCATCCAACAATTAATTATACCGTGTTTTTTCAAGTTGCAATTTGGTTGAAATCTCATTGTTTCCGAAATGGATCTCCCATTGGTGTTGGATGTTTTTTTGCATCAGATGCCTTCAACCACCCTGTGGTACCTCTCTCACTGAAAACTGCTTTACTGGTGGCAATTACATCTGCCAGAAGAGGGTCAGCATTGGCGGCCGTTGGCTTTAAAGAACCCATATTCGCGTACTTCCCAGACAGGGTGGTACTCATGCCAATGTGCAAGTTTGTGCCTGAACTGACCTTCGGAGTCCATATCACACAAGAGGTTGTCCTTCCTATGTTCCTTTTAGGGAGTACTTAAGAAATTGGCCTATCTGATGTGGGCCAAGCTTTGCCATGTTTAATCAAGGCAACTTCTGCCATCGGGAAGCCAGGTGGATCACATATTTGTTTTTCATATCTTCCAACAAGATTGTTGCCTCTTGGTTGGTGAAGCGCATCTTCTTGGCCTACAAGTTGAAAGGGTTAGCCGTGCCAGGAGATTCACAGCACTCTTCACTAGAAAGGTCTCGACTTTGAGAGTGGCAGCAGGCCAAGTGTTTGAGACTATCTGCAAGGCAGCTCTGTGGGCACCAAAATATATACGTACAAGCTTATTACTGTAAAGAGGAAGCATGAATGAATTTAGTTTAGCAGAGGCATTCTAACTTCTGTTTGTAGCCAGAATTGAGGAGTGTTTAGTATTCTCCCTCCCGTTAGGCTAGTTAGTTCCCAGCTTTGCTGACATGGAGCCGTCAGTAAAATGGAAAATTGAATTCAAATACTTACCGTAATTTTCCTCTCCTGATGAGCTCCATGGCAGCACAGATCCCACCCAGCTTGGTAGGACTAGTTACAGAACGCCGAGGCTGTAGGTGGGCTCAAATTTATGAGTTAAGTCCTGCAGGCATGGGGGGGGGGCGGAGCCTATACCCTGCTGTGCTGTCATGGAGCTTGTCAGGAAAGGAAAATTACGGTAAGTATTTGAATTCAATTTTCCATTTTCTACACTACTTTTCTAGTTTTCTATATTCACCTGGAGCTAGATGCTATGCCTTTTTTTTTTTTTTTTTTTTTTTTTTTTTTTTTTTTTTATTTATTTATATCCTTTACTTTCTTGATGTCTGTTTTATATTTTCTGTAAAAGAATATACAGTAATGGTTACATTTTGGGATGCATTTTAAATTCCAGAAATGTAATATATAAATGCTAATAAATTAGATGGCCATGGGTCTTGTTCTTGTGTATTTTTAATTGGTAATAATTGAGTGTTGTATTTGTAGCAGTAGGGCCATTATTGCAATGGAGCTGATCGATTTGGTTAATGATAATCTGAGTACAGTTTGGTGCTAGCTTTATGTATTGACTATGCTACAAACTTTCACTTGGTGGTGATGATTGCGTTGCAACCCTTTCTGCTATTGTCCAATAGGTTTTCAGATTAATGCAAATATTTGCATGTGTCACAGAAAATTTGCTGAAATGCCAAAGACTAAAGGGCACTGATACCAAACGACAGGCTCATCATGGTTTTGTATGTAGGCGGCAATATATGCTCTTTATAATCTGTTTGCTAAAGACTTTTAGGCTAAGCTTTGAAAAGTTCAGACCGCAGCAAGATTCACTGCAATCTTTACATAAAGTATTTGTGGAGTATAGTTGAGTAAATCCAGTTTGTTGACTTTTGTAGCTTTGGAGACAGACTTGTATTCCCACAAGGCCAAAGTAATCCACTAGACGAGGGGTCTCCAAATTTTCTGAATAAAAGCCCAGCTTACTGTCCTTCAGACTTTCAAGGGGCTTGGACTGTGGCCAGCATGAGTAGAAAATGTCCTAGCAGCAATGGGAGTAAAGAATGCCCCATCATTGGTATTATTGGGAGGAATAGTGTCCCATTGCTTGTGTCAGTGGAAGGAATAGTGTCCCATTTTTGATATCTAGGACAAGAATTATGCCCCATTGTTGGTGTAGAAGGGATAGTGCCTTGTATCATAGTGTCCCAAGGGCCTGATGAATGCAAGCAAAGGGCCGCAATTTGGAGACCATTGCACTAGTACCATGATTTTATCCATCACCCTATCTGGACGCACTGGGTCTCATTTTCTAAAACCATATTCAAATTGTGTCCTCAGTCTGTTTACTATGTGCGCCCCCCGCCCCCCCCAAATTGTGTTTGACATTTTAGAGAGGCTCTGACCTCCGGTGGCAGGTAGGTGTTTGGGGATACTATAATAAATATAGCTAGCACCCCCATGTTTGAGATCAGGGCTGCCCATGGGCTGTAGGCAGCTATCTGCTAACAGACCATGCTCCATCGGGTTGCTGGCGGACAGATTTCTTTGCCTCGTGATTATTCTCCTATGGCTGGCAGCTCTTAGAGATTCTTTGAGTCTGCAGCTTCTCCTCAAGCTGATTGAGCTGGTTGGTGGGACAGGGGTGTGGCTAACTTCTCCCATATATACAGGTGGCTCTGGCAGAAAATGGGAGAAGGAGCAGTGATGGCAGCCTGGGAGTCTTCAACTCCAGCCATGGGGTGGGTGGCTGCATGTGAGGTAATGTTTTGCTGAAGGTGTGCACACCAATGCCCGGGGACTAGGCGAGCGCCGTGGTCATGTGAAAAGTTGAACAATAAGGCAGTCTTCCAATGAGCCACATGTGTGCAGTACCCAAGCTTTTTCATCACATGTCCTACACACTTGCGCACGCCCCCCCCCCCCCCCACACTACTGTAGAACCTTCCCCTGGAGCCCCCCTTTGGATCCAGACCTCTTCCTGTTTGTAGAACACGGGAGGGAGGATGGACCCCAGTGAAAGCCTGCGTACACACCAGTGGAAGGCAGCAAAAACATTAACCTTTTCCCCCTGACCTGGGCAACCAGGTGCTAAAAGGAACAAAATATATATTACATACATACATACATACATACATACATACATACATACACCCTGGTTACTACACTGCACGCAAACTGCTTGGCACTGCTCCCAGTGGTGCCACTTTGTACTACTTACTGCTCTGCACTGACACACTGGAGCCGCATATTGCCCACAGTAGTACAGACAGTTACACTGAGTGGGGAAGGGGAGCCCTGTTAGAAATCATAGGGACCCAGAGTGTCTAACGGCTCTGTGCACACTGAGCACAAGTGAACAGGGGGTACCTTGACTACCATTGTACATGTGTACCCTGACCACCAGTATGGAGCACGCTAACCAGCAGTATACAGGGGGCACACTGGCCACAACTGTACAGGGGGTACACTGACCATGTAATGTTTACAGTCTTGACCCCCACACACTGCATAGTGCTGATCTCTTCACTCTATAGGTTCTGTTGTATGTTCACAATAAGAGACATGCTGACTGCTAAACTCCTGGAGGTTAATTATTGTGTAGTTATGGGGGGGTTCATATTGTACAATCCTGGGGGTTTATTGCTGTGCTTGGAGCTACTGTGCTGTGCTGGGGTTTATTATTGTGCCATGCTTGGGGCTAATTATTGTGCCATGCTAGGTGTTTATTTTTGTTCCATGCCAGGGTTAATTACTATGCTGTGCTGGCCTTTACACTTGCTGGGCTTATTGCTGACCCTGACACTTGCTGAGGGATATCATTGCTTTTCCCATTTGGACTTTGTTAGGAGTAAAAAAAAAAAAATCTCTTTAGTGTTCCCCAAGGCCTAATTTTGTCTATGCAAAGGGTATAGACCATGTCTACCTTTTTGGCCACACCAACAAGAGTGTGGTGTGCATATTGCACTAAACAAAAAAAATGGTTACATTAAATTGAATATTTGCTGTGGCTTAATATATTCTAATGAGAATGACCTGTGACTAAATTCACCAACTATATACATTGCCCCCTTTTCTTTTCCCTTTTTTTTATTTATTTTTTTATTTATTTTTTTTCATTGCACACCTTTTCCCTTGTGTACCGCTGAATACATTCCTGCAGAACGTCTCTCCTGTCACCCCTCGTCCATCCCTGCAGGACATCTCTCCTGTCACTTCTCGTTCTGCAGGGATGGGAGAGAGGAGGCACAGCACTTCTAGTTACACAGGGAATTTGTCTTGCTTTGCTGCTGGGCCCCACGGGCCATGGAGCTCTCCTGAGTCTCCTTCACATGACTGCAGAAGCACTGTCAGGGCAGTCCATCCAAACGCAGGACAAAGTTGGAGCTTCAGCAAACAAAGAGAGTGTTCCAGAAGGCTGATGAAGCAGGAATGAAGTAATACAAGAGCAGAGTGGAGGAGTTTGGGCTCTGTCCTGCACCCTGGCAATGGGACAATTCAGAGGTAGAAAATGGTTCCTGTTTAGATGTGCCTTCCACAGAAGGGCACACAGTACACAAGGTGGGTCAGTGCCTCTTTTGCCTTTGCAGTGACAGTCAGCAGGAATGTAGAATGTGGCTCAGATCTGTGGGATGCTGGGATTTTGTTGAAATCCTAGGACAATCCTGCAGAATCCACAGTGGTTGGGAGGTAATCTCCAATAATGCTATTTTCTATTCCTTCACCTTTAGCCATATTGCTTGAACAATTGACACCAATTCCAGACTTCATGGCACTGTGGTAATTGGATTATGTAATTACAACAGGGTATTTCACAATCTCTAACACCTTCCATCATGCTCTTGGACTTCTATGCTGACACTATGGTGAATATTGTAACCACGTTACCTGCGTTGTGTGGGGTGCGGCGTTGGCACTCATTAGTGCATTGAATGTGACTAAATGCTACTTGCTATACCATAACCTGGAGACATATATATATATATATATATATATATATATATATATATATATAAAATTATATTTCTCTCTAAATTTTTTTTTTTTTTTTTTTTTCCATCTTTCTACCTTCAAGTAGAAAATGGCCTGTGTCTTTATTGCGCCATGATCTGAACGTTAAACTCACACTAAAATCTGATACCACACTGTATGGCTTAAGAATTCGTATCTGATACAGTAGCTTCAGGCATTGTGATCATTATGCATGCATACACCTGTTCACAGTTTAAGTGCACTATATCAGTTTCTTCGTTTTGTACCTCAGACCTGTGTGCCTAAGGAAATCCTTAAATGAAAAGCAGTGCCTAATAGTAAAGTACCATAACACAATTACTGTATTAGGGTGACACCGCTCACTCATTGTACTATCTGTGGAGGAGAAGTGTTATCACACTAGGACAGGAAATGGTAGGACTACAGTATATCTCCCCCTCTATTCTCCATAGGTGGGAGGTGTTCTGTAGTCAGAGATGAGAACAGTGTTCCCTGATAAGTGTTCAGCACAGACAGAAGTTCTGAGCTCACTGGATTTCTGCCAGAATCAAAAGTATTTGCACTTTTTGAACAAATATAACAAAACCCTTTCACTAGTATTTTTAACAGAAGAAAATGGAACCTGTAATACACGTTTAGGTTTACATCCGCTTAAGCAAACCATGCCAATGTCACAATATACCTAGTTATATGTGAAGTAAGCCACGGGGATTAAGCAATATAATGCAAAAGAAGAGAAATAAAACATTGCTTCTCAAATGTCAAGGTTCTTGTATTTCCTCGTGGCTCGGTCCCAGTTTAACTTGGTTTACAATCTAATCTACAAAACAGATGACACCTTAAATCTGAACATGGAGCCATAGCTTTGTGACATATAATATGTACCAAAGCAATGTAATGGGCAATTGTGTGCACTTACACATATGAAGCAGATTGCAGCTTTAGTGTAGTCGGATCAGTTACTGACCTTTTGCAAACTGATGTTTGACTTATTAAATAACCTGATCTAAATTGAAATGTGGGATTGAGAGGTAGATGGAAGAGTAGTTAATGTGCAAATTGGAAGCCCTTGCATCAGATACCTTTTTACAAAATCAACAAAAACTTTTTAAAGTGCCTACAATCCTATAAAAGGTAAAACTGCTAGCTGCTTGGAACCTGCAGATTGTGATTTGAGAGCAACTACCAGTATTACCTATTGAATTATTCTGTGCGTGAGCAAGATGGGACTATATTGAATATCCTACAGCATACCTCCCAACTTTCAAACTTGAGAATGAGGGACACTTGGGGGAGGTAGAAGCCTACGGTCTTCCCGTCCACATTTTATCTCTGCCTACTTCTTCATTACAGTACAGTAAAGATTGCTGGCAAGCGGTGTCTGTACCTGGGGAACTAGGTGAGAGATGCAGGGCATGTGCCCCGAGTCTTGGGAGCTCTGCAGAGTAGTGATGCCTCCAGAGCAACCTGGGAGGAGCGCCACTAAAATATGGGGGGGGGGGTGGCGGCACACTTTGAGCTTTGATTCGCCGGTACTTGGGGCAGGGCTCCTTAAATACTGAGTCTGCTCAATCTGGAGGAGGAGTGTTGGGTGGAAGTCTGGAGATGTAGCAGAGGCGCTGTGGAGGCCCCTACTCAGGAAGTCGCCCCAGTCCGGGGAGGGTGACCTTTGAGCCTGGAGGTTCGGGTGCAGCCAGGAGTGGTGATGAATTCCTGGAGTCGCACAGGGGAACAGAACAGCGAAGGTGCTACAGTGAGAGACTTTAACCACTTGGCGACCGCTGTATGACTATAAGCCGGGACAGCATGGCTCTGTCCTGTGAATTGCAGGGTATAGTCGTCCCTTTAGTGCACGACAGCTAGGGGGCGAGTGCCGCATGCTCCCTGAGTGGGGCCGCGGGTCTGGTGGACTCTATGTCCGCCGGCGACTCGTGATGCCTTGTGACAAAGCCAGAACGCGGAACCGCTCATGTAAACACAGCGGTTTCCCGTTCTGACAGGCGGCATGTGAGAGATCTATTGATCTCTGTACTTGGGATCAGTTAGATCTCTTATGCCCCTGCCAGCCCCCTCAGTTATAACATGCCTAGGGAAAACAGTTAACAGATCGCCCCCCTCCAGGTTAACCCCTTCCCTGCCAATGACATTTACACAGCAGTCAGTGGATAGTTAAATTTCTGATTGCTGCATAAATGTCATTGATCCCAAAAAAGTGTCAAAAATGTCCATGTCTGCTGCAATATCGCAGTCCCGATAATTGCAGATTGCCGCCATTACTAGTAAAAAAAAAAATTTGTAAAAACGCCAGAAAGAATTTCTCGTGGTTTGTAAACGTGCCGAGTCTTGCGCAAACCAATCAATAAACGCAGATTGCGATTTTAATATATATATATATTTTAGCAAAAAGATGGGGTGTGTGTGTGTGTGTGGTGTATAGCGGTGATCAGAAATGACTGCGCTGATCAAATGCCACCAAAAGAAAGCTCTATGTGTGGTAAAAAAAAAAGACGCAAATTTTGTTTGGGCACCAGCATTTCAGGGCACCAAGTTCATGCAACTGTTTGCCAGATGAAAAGGATATAGTGCTCTGAAACAGTGTGTACATGGTGAAAAATATAATGCACAATAGCACTTTAATGCAATTTAATCAGTTTATGCATGTGG
>BLSH010316057.1:895198-918871 GCA_018402905.1 Glandirana rugosa | reverse complement strand
ACTTTCGGAAATGGAAGTCCGACGTACCAAATTTTACCATAGAAGCACTTTTCTTGTGGGTCACAGGAGTGCATTTACTTTTGGATCCCAACCATAGTCTCAAGATCCACCCAAATGCCTGATTGGCAGCTGGCTCAGACTCTCGGCACACATCGGAGAGCCTGAGCCAGCCGATCCTACCCCCTCCCCAGCCCAGTGAGTGCTGGAGGGGCAGAGCAGAGAGAAGTGAATGACTGGCCACTACTTTCTGATTAGAGCTGGTCATGTGATTGCTCAGTTCTTTGTCTTGGAGCCGGCGGGGGACAGCTGCAGCATGGAGGTGAGTATGCATGTATGTTTGTTTTTATAACAATCTCAAACTTCTCCTTTTTAAATAGATGGTGCCACAGATAAACCATGCAGCCTGAAGGTAAAGGCTTTCATTTTTATTAGTGAAGCCTCCAGCCCGCATGTGATTTACTATGTCCGAGCTGATCTATTGATCGCATGTCACAGCACTATTATGTGGTCATGGAGATTTTCTATTTTTCGCTCGTGCATTTTTAGTGATCACTTTGGAGAACCTAGAACTCCTGATGCTGCACTTGACTGTCTATGGCCACAACAGCATTTAGATCAATTCCTTGCTTGAAGACATTACCATATATCTGTATGTTTACTCACCAGTGCCACAGACCGTAATGAAAACTCAGCCTCTGTAGGTTAATCTCCAAACTGCAATTTAAAAACACTTATTACCAAAAACGATGGCAAGATCAGTAAGCCCATACTTGAACTGTAAATGCTCTCTTAGTCTAGGCTAGGTTAAATGGGTACGAGAACTGAAGTGCTAAATTAAATCTGGCAAATAATGTGGTAGATGTGTCTGATGTGAAAAAAATCCAATTAAATGGAACTGGGACAATGCAATCCATTGTACACCACTGCTAACTGTACACTCCCTGTGCCTTCTGGCTTTTAACCAGTTCTTTGCCTATTTTCATAAATTCTCTTGAATCTTTAAAGCGAGCATTGCAAATACTAAAAATTTGGTATCAGTCTCTTGAAATCAAGTAGAACTCAAACAAAGAAAGGAAAGGGAAAAACTAGGAACCAATCAGGCGTTCTTCCAGCCTTACTGCACTGTTTGACTGAGCTGTGCAAATTTCAGGTTTGACTGAACAGAAATAGAAATCTACATCTTCTGGCAGGTAAATGGCACTATGTATGTATGTATGTATGTATGTATGTATGTATGTATGTATGTATGTGTGTGTGTTTTTTAATTGAGTGCTTTAGCTATCTACCTGGAGTTCAGCTTTACCTTCGGTGCCAGGTAAAATGAGGCAGACTATCTAATGCATTTACTAAATGTAATAGTCTATTGCTTGAACAATATTTTCAACGTTGCTCTCAGGAGGTTTGGTCTGACACATCAACTTGCATCCATGTGTCTTATCTGCTTCATCTGTATGTATGTGATGGATGTGATGCTCAGATGGATGTGATGCTCACTGCAGTTACAATTGCTTTTATAGGTTTTCAAATTAAAGAAGCATTCCTTAAGAAATCTGAGAAACTTTACGGATCAAAGCCGGTATATTTGGGACCAAACAAGAGTCAGAATTTGGAATCCATCAACAAGTGGGTCAGTGATGCAACAAAGGGAAAGATCACTGATTTTCTCTCGAGCATCTCAGAAAAAGTTGTTCTAATACTTCTCAATGCCATACATTTCAAAGGTAAAAGCATCTGCATGCTATTGTCTGTTTTTTATATGTAGCACTGTCTGTTTTCTCCAAATAGTGTTTAATACCCCCATAGTATAGGGTTGTCAGAACTTTGTGCTACAGACAGTCCAGGGTTAGACTTCTGACCATTGTTATATCATCCCTATGAATACAGGGCTCTAGGACTGTACAGTTCCATACATCTCTTATAGAATGACTATGTATTTTAAGGTTTGAAGTATTTCTTATTGGCAGTACTGGAAGAGTTTCAGTCAGTGCCCAGGGTAAGTTTTCAAAACTGCGCCCCCACTGCTAATGCATGATGTAGAATGGGTGAACCTCTCTATCAATTTCCCCTTGATCCCCCTTGATCTGGATGTACATGTTTGGCATGTTGGGTACACCACACATGTGGCTATTCATATGCCTTCCAGCAGCTAGAATGTAGTTGCACATACACTGTTTTTCATGTCAGCTGTGGGTGGACAGGGTGAGAGTGGGTTTAATGGAGCACGGTGCGACAGCAGTAGCTGCCAAAGCAGACCTAAAGCTTCTGGTTGCCAGTCACTGTTCTAGAGCAGGCGGTGACTTATTCTTCCTCTGCGCCTAGGGCAGCTTCCCCTCCTGCCCACCATTTGTCCTGGTCTTGCTTATTGGACACTACATGTGAGAAATAAGCTAGTGCAACAAGACAATCGGTGCCACCTATTTGGATAAAGCTGCCTAAGGCTGATGCACACGTTTGTCTTAATTTCAGGAATGACTGTAATTTGATGCAATGTTTAGATTAATTTGAAGTCCATGGAAAGAGCTTAGGGAGTGCAGGAAATGAGGGAGACCCAGCACAGAGACCTTCAGACAGCCATGTCCATGTTCTTGCATCTTGTACAAAAATCCATACATGAGTGTGAGCATCTTGTTCTATGCCCCACAGGAATAAGTTACATTTCAGAGGGAAGGAATAGAGTTAAAGCTTCCTAGAGTTTCTGAAGACATTTGTAGCTCTTGATGCTGTTAATGCTGGCAATAAACATAACGCTATGACCCTTCAATAGAACAATTGTTGCAATAAGAGTCATATTTTCCATATTAAGTGGCACTTAATGAGTGGTTGAGTCAATGAAAGGCATTTTTCATCAGAAAGAAACAATTAGTCTTGACAGAAAATCCAATTGGCTTCCACCAAAATAATCATCCTTGTGTTTGAGCAGTTTGTGAAAAAGATTATTTGAAACCAATCATTTGCGCAATTGATTATTTATCATTATGTGTGGCCAGCATATCAGTTTGGTAAGGTGGCCAGATAAATGGCCTGTGTCTTCAGACTTTGGGCTTGTGTTGCTGTATGAAGTTGATATAAGTCTGAGACACTTCAGAATTTACTGACTGGTGAATTTGACCTAAAGCTGACCACCTTCTGACCTGTATGTCACATGCTTCAAGCGGATTTTGGGTTTGTGTAAACTTTTAAAACTTGTCTGACGCAAACAAAAGCCCATTAAAACAAGCCTGTTTGGTAGCGGGGCGAGTTCATATTTTGTCAGTAAGGGGAGCAACTGAGCCATATGTTTTGAGCACTGTATAGGCCACAGAATTACATATTTCCCTGTGCATTTTTGTATGTGGGTCATGCATGAATTTATCTGGATAAATGGCTCCAGTAATGCCATGTAAAGCACTATTCAAACTGGAGAGAGATGATGGATACAAGAAGTCAATCAGGTTCTGCAGCATGCACATGTGCAAGGTAGTGCAGAATGAGTAGTCATGAGCAGTGTGCTTTTGCCATTTCATTATCCTATTAGCAGGCTGGAGGTGTGCTTTTGTGAAGTGAAGTTATTGAGCTGCAATGGAGGCCAAGAACCTTCCCGTTCCCATATATGTGTATTTCAACCACATATTTGGCCTCTTGACATTACAGTTAGAAACTCTGTTGTCACTAGAAATAAAAAAACACCATAATTGTAAAAGGCATTTATAATACTGTACTTGCTATTAATTTTACTGCTATGTCACTAATATCCCCCTGAGCTATTGTATACAGTATGTTCTAAATGCCCAGAGTTCTACCTTCATCTTACTATATTTGGCCAAGCCATGCTTTCATCTGCACAATCCCTTATTAATAGGGACAGATGGGTTGAATATATGTAAAAAATGGCAGACAAATTTAGGCAAGGTAGGAGACCCAAGAGTCATGGCCTTAAGGATGGGCAAGACAATATTTACTAAAGGAGATAACACTAACTGAAATGTAGGTGCTAATAAAGTTTCAAAGTACTGATTCTGTATTTCAGACACAAATTTCAAATTCCTCTTAAAAAGTTAATTTTGTGTATGCAGGTGTCTGGAAAAATAAGTTTGACCCCAAAAAGACTTGTGAAGATACATTTTATGTAAACGATGAGGAGAGCATACTTGTGGATATGATGCAGGCAAATAAGTATCCTTTGAGTTACTTTACGTTTGAAAAGTTGGATAGCCAGGTAAGTGTACGTAATCTGAATATACTGGCCACTGGATGAAGGGGTATCTGAATTGGACCCAAATACTGTTCAGACCAAATGTGACCAAATATGATTTATTGCCTTTTATAAGGGCCATACACACTAGACACCTGAAAATGCCAGAACCTTTCGCAGTTTATGCTTGTTTTATGAGCATTTGCTTTTAGAAGTCTTTTTTACAAAACCTCCCCCTCTGCTCTTTTTTTACTATAATTGCTGTACACTTGAAAACGCAGAATGCTCCTAAATGCCATGTGTTTTTTCTGCCCAAAAGCTCCTCCACTAAAACTCACTGTGTGGTTTGGGGGTTTTTTTTTGTTTTGTTTTTTGTTTTTTTAAGCCTGAAAACACTCCTGCAAATGCCTGTAAATGCCCTAATGTGCATGGACAAGCAGGCCAACATACAGTTGAGTTGCTCATACAGGCTGAAGAAAAAAAATTCCAAAAGCCTGTACAAGGAGAATTGTTTTGATGCCCAGTGTTCATAAGGCCTAAGTATTATCCAGGTCATGGCTATTCAGTTTCAGTGAAGTTGGGACTTTGGCCATCCAATTTTTATTTCTATTCTGTTTTTCCTATTTTTGTACAGCATACATTTGCAGTTGCGTTGGCTTGGCATTCACAGAATATGGCACTGCAACGCATCACTGCACATTGCATGCTTTACTGCAGTACAGTGTTATAAATAGGCTCTCAAACTAGTCAGGTCTAGTCTAATGGCTTAAACATGTTACCGGACGCCGTTTACCGCCGTTTATGAGCGTTTAGCGTTTTTTTGTGGTCAAAAGAACGACTTTTGAACGCCAGTTCAGGGCATTCAAATAACAGTCCAAAAACGCCACTGCTGATAAACGACAATTAACGTCCATGTGTGCATGGACACATAGGATAATATAAAGTGGTGTTTTTGGGCTGTTAAAAAAAAACCAAAAAAAAAACCGCCCAAACGACCAAAAATGGTCGTTTATCAGATACAGTGTGCATGGAGCCTAAGATGGCCATTCATTTGAATAGGCTGACTGATGCCCCAGAGTGGACCTAAAATCATACCTGCTACAATTGTTTGTGTCACAGTACAGAACAATACAGGTAAGTTGGGGTGTCATCCAAAATGAATGAAATTTTTGAATTAAAAATGACTGGCACCATGGTACACCAGTCCATGTAACTTGCAGTGCCATGCGTTGTGGTAATGCAGCATAATGGTGTTAATGGGTTCTAAATTGTGAAAGTCAAAGCAAAAATGAATTGATGCAGAAATAAGCTAGAAAGAAGTGTGTGTGTGTGTGTGTGTGTGTGTGTGTGTGTGTGTGTGTGTATATATGTGTATGTATATGTGTGTATATATATATATATATATATATATATATATATATATATATATATATATATATTTATTTTTATTTCTTGCCTACTACTGATTTGATGAAAATAGAAAATTGATTTACAAGATTGCTAATTTTACTGTTGTACGTGGGAAACTGGGAATGATGGTTGACCTCCTCCTATTTTTTTTTTTCTTGTACAAGGTGGCCAAGCTGCCTTTTAAAGGCAACATGAGTTTTGTCATAGTGATGCCTCATCAGATGGAGTGGAATGTCTCAAATATTCTGGATAAGCTGAATAAGAGTGAACTTTACAGTCGTTTGCACAGGGAAAAACCAACTACACTGAAAGTTCCAAAGTTGAATCTAAACTTTAAACTAGAACTTACAAATGCTCTATCTAGTCTTGGTAAGTATCACATGGCTCATGGCTAGACTCGTCACTGGTGGTGTTTTAGTATTTTGAGGAATGGGATAATCTGTTAGAAAAATAGTATAGATAGACAGACATACCAGACAAGGTGCCCATTTACAATACAGCCAGTGGGAGTACTTGGTTAAGACAAATGGGTCAAGTAGACAAAAACATTGTGTAATAACTTCAAATTGACTGATTACAGCTCAAAACCTCAATATATCAGCTACATCTAAACAGTTCACGTATGTGTGGCCTAGTAAAGAAAAGGGGCAGTGAACTATGCAAACTAGGAGAGACCAAGAGGGAAAGAGCAGAAATAAAAAAGAGGTAGAATTTTAAGGGAAGAGTAGTAAGGGACATTCTCCTATAACAGAACCCATCCAAAGCCCAGTATCATCTACAGACCACTTATTCAAATCAGGGGATTATCAGGATATAAGGGTCCCTAATAGATCCCACAGCTCCCAGACCGGTGGTTGGCAGAGGGGTATAGAGTGGAGCAGGTCCGGGGTTTGGTACCAATGGAAAAGTATCTTTCTATTTTGATTCTTTGTACAGGGTACAGATAGAGCTCTTAGACACTTGTGACCAAATAAGTTGCCACATCCTCAGAGGCAAGTCCTCATCCAAGGCCTGCTCCAGTTTACGCATATAGGCGTGCCGAGGCCCAAACGGCAAGAGGTCTGTGATTAGGAGCTGGTAGGTATGTGAAATCATGCCCTTTAGGGGATGGACCCTCTAAGCAAATTTTCTCGAACTCTGTTAAAGGGGAGAATTGGAGGTTCGTTACCAAAGATTGCACAAAGTGCCAGATTTGTAACTAGCTATAGAAGGCCTGTCTGGGCAAGTCCTAGGCATCCCTCAGATCCTGGAAGGATTACAGGATTCTAATTCTGGTATCCACCAATTGACTGTAGTGAAATGGGCCCCTTTCCATCCAAAAGTTGCAGGGTCAAACTGTCTGGGACATGAGATGTAAACAAAAATGAAGTTGCCAGGGAAGCGGTGGAGGTGAGTGGGTATTGCGATGTAGCATGCGGCCAAAATGTCCGCAAAAGCGGCATCGGTTCTAACAGTCGTGACGCAGTGAGCAAAATGTCCATACTCCATAGCATAGAGTTCGCATGGATGGGGACCAACCATAGCTTCTCAATTTGTGTCCATCGATTTGTATGCATGAAGAGTATACCAAGAGGCTAGAGGGCACAACTGGGTCGCTACTTGGCCACATTTTGGAACGCAGGGCTGCCTTGGCTACGGGGGGCGTAGAGGATTAACCTAGCTTAATCAAATCGCCCTGGAGGGTCTTAAGGTGCGAAGATGGAATGGGGATGGGTAATGTCTCAGAGGTAGAGAAATTTAGGTAGGATCGCCAACTTATTGGTCACCAGGCGGCCAAAGAGATAACTTTTGGGATTTCCACCTGGCCGGGGAGGCTTTAATAGAAATATATAGTGGGGGAAGTTTAGCCTTATAGAGTGTCGTAGGAGGGTGTGAGATAAACACCTAGATATTTTAACTTTGAAGTCCTCCACAAATGGTTAGATGATTGGAAAAGAGCAGAAAGAGTTTGAGGTATGTTGAGGGGAAGAACTTCTGTCTTAGAGGAGTTAATTTTATAACCCGAGAGAGAGCTGTAGCAGTTTAACTCTGTGGAGATTTGGGAGGGAGACATGTAATTGCGTAAGTGTAAGCAAGATGTCATCTCCAAAGAGGGAAATCTTAAAGTCCCTGGTTCGGTCTGGGACACCATGAATGTTCAGATTCTGTCTAATGTGGGCTGCTAGGGGCTCAATGCATAAAGCGTAAAGGAGTGGGGACAGGGGGCACCCCTGCCGAGTCCCGTTAGAAATGGGAAAAGCGGGGGAGGCGGCAAATGGAGTTCTAACTAGGGCCAAGGGGGTGAGTACAGATGAGTGGCTAGCAAGAATGGACCTCATATACCGACCCAGCGAAGGGTTGCAAACAAAAAAGGCCAGCCAAGCCTATCAAGGGCCTTTTCTGCCTCCAGGCTGAGGAGTAGTGCCTCAAAATGGTTCCTGTTCACTACTTCTATGATATCAATAACTCTCCTAGTGTTGTCACCTGCCTGACGAGGAGGGATAAAACCCTACTTAGTCCTTATGAGTCAGTGACGGTAAAAGATTGTTCAGTCTATTTACCAAGAGTTTAGTAAAGCTTTTTAGGTTCGTATTAAGGAGCTCTATCGGCCTATAGTTAGAGCACAGTGCCTGGTCCTTTCCTGGTTTGGGAATCGACGTAAGGAAAGGTCTGCATGTCTCTCGGCATGGCATGGGCCAGGAAAGAATTAAACAGAGGTGATGTGAGGGAGAAGGAGTGGAAGGTAGGTTTTGTAGTAGAGGTATGGCAGGCCATCGGGACCAGGAGATTTTTTTAGTCAGAATAGGTTTAATTGTGGCAGCTACTTCCTCTTCTGAGATAGGGGAATCAAGACTAGTTACGTCAGAGGAGGAAATGGTGGGGAGGTTACAGTCCACCAGATAAGATTGTATGGCCTGAGACAGATCAGGAGGTGGGGGGTTATGTGGCACTGTTGAGTCGTTGTAAAGAGTCGAGTAGTAGTCATAGAGAGAGATGTGCAGTTTTAGAGGGGTGGGAGTGAAGGGTGCCAGTTGCGTCCTTGAGGTAGGTGGGTGAAGCAGCGGCCGCACGCTCGCACAGTTGTCTTGCCAGAAGTGCGTGGGGTTTGTTGGCCTTGTCATAATAGGTTTTTTGCAGCCGGAGGAGGGCTTTCTCAGTCTTGCCTAGGTCAATGTCCCGCAGCCTGGCCCTAGCACTGACCATTACTCTTCCGTTCACTGACAGATGCAGCCGCCTTATGACATGTGGGGTTATGCTCATATTACTAGGAGTAGACTAGGCAAAAATAAAACAAAATCATAGGTTGGCCTCTCCCAGGGGGCCGTCCTCACCATAGCATATAATCCCCCCTGCTCTGCATAGCACATCAGTTTTTAAATTGCCTAGTGCAAGGAGTAGACCTCGTTCCCTATGGCAGTCTCCTGAAGATTTTTTTCTGATGAAGACTGCTATCAAGAAGCCGGCTGGTGGTATAGCGCAGTGGTTCTCAACCCTGTCCTCAGGTACCCCCAACAGGCCAGCTTTTGGGAATTTCTCTTAGATAAAATGGCTGTCCAAAACAACAAGCCACTGACTCTGATTTAAAGCAGCTGTGCAAGATAAAGGAAATCCTGCAAACATGGCCTGTTGGGGGTACTTGAGGACAGGGTTGAGAACCACTGGTATAGAGGATATCTAGAATCCAAAAACTTTCCCCAGTCTGGCCGACACTGTGCGAGCTACCCTTAGCGGGGGCCCGCCACATAGCGCCCGTTCCATGTGGGCGGCCAGTGGCTAAAACCCACTAGAGCCCAGTGACTGGTTTTGTTCCTGTCCAGGGGCCTGGCCAGCAGCATGCCTCTCTATGGGGAGGTAAGTCTGCTCCGGGTGGCTACCCGCTGCGCCCGTCAGATTGGTGAGTGGAGCCCTCTT
Organism: Glandirana rugosa; assembly: GCA_018402905.1. Lineage (NCBI taxonomy): Eukaryota > Metazoa > Chordata > Amphibia > Anura > Ranidae > Glandirana > Glandirana rugosa. The sequence continues at coordinate 909,399 of BLSH010316057.1, read as the reverse complement.
CCATCCTAGGGGCACGGAGAGTGGGCACCTGGGCAGCTTCTGTGGTAGCCGGCCGGTGGGGGTCCGTTAGTGGGGACACACTGGGTGGTACCCCTTTGAGGATTGTCTCCCATCTCCCATCCCCCTCCCCCCCCACTCCCCCTCCCCCCTGCAGTGCCGCACCTTGCGCTGACCGTTCGGAGCACTGCATTAAGCGGTTCGCCGCCATTCGGTGCGGATCACCGTTCGTTCGTCCGCCGACCGCGCCATTTATCTATAAGCTCTGCTTGTGTCAATGGCAGCATCCATTGTTTGGTAGCCCATGCGGTTTTCAGCCTGTCCTCTGGCGGCCCCCAGTGGTCATTTTTAGTATTACAGGAAGTGATAAAAACAGAAGTAGTACTTCCGGCTTCACTTCGACAATGTAGCTGACACTCGGTGGTGCAGGCTCTTGAAGTGCAGTGGAATTTTGGGCATTGCTCATTCCAGTCACAGTGCTGAGGCATTTAAAACAGCAAGTATAGCTGGCTCTCCCTGGGTGCTGGTAGCGGTGGGTGCAATCCTCCCGGGTCTCCCTGGCTGATTGGTGGGGTAGAGGTGGTGGTCACACAGTGGGGGTGCCGGAAGGCTGGGATGTCAAAGGCCGGCAGTGCTATGGCAGGGGTATCTGCGGATCAACAATCCACCCCGGGAACCTTGGTGTCCTTGGAACAGCTGAGGGCGGTATTTGGGGAGTTTTTTTCCCCGGGCGGGGGACCCAGTTCCGGGGGGCCCCAAAAAATGCCCACCCCCCCCTCATTCCTCAGGGGAGGATTCGGATCCAGAAAGCACCTCAGTGGTCACACCTGTGGACCTATCAGAGGGTGAACTGCCCTCAGAAGGCGAAGGTGATCAGGAGGCTCTCGTGATAAAGCGATAGTGGCCGCTCTGATCACTGATATCCGCGACTCCATGCGGCTTGACCAAGCAGGGGAGTTGCATGAGTCCACATATTGTTGTGGATCACTTAAACCCCCTAGGTCCCTTAGGGCTTACACTTATGATCAGGTGTTTGAACAGGCGGTGTTCAAGGAATGGCTGCGGCCACCAAATTCCTTTGCTTTTCCTAAAAGCTTTGCTGTTCCCTACCCCTTTGAGGATAGCTTTACTAAGAGATGGGCTTCCGCAACGGTGGACCCCCCCCAGTGGCCCGTCTGAATAAGGCAACGACCATTCCCTTGGAGGGGTCTCCGTCTTTTAAGGAGGTGGCTGATCGCCGCACGGAGGCAGTGTCTAAGGCACTGTTCTTGTTGGCTGGGTCAGCCATGCGGCCGGCTCTAGCGGCTGTGATGGCGGCACAATCTCTTCACGAGCACGCTGCCACACTGGTTTAACTTGTGAGTGTGCACAGGCTGAGGTGCAGCAGGCAAAACATTTGGAAGAGGGTCTCCGCTACATATGCCATGCTGCTTTGGACCTTCTTCCCATATTGTCAAAAATGTCTGTTTTTGCAATTATCAGACGGGTGCTGTGGCTCCGCTCTTGGTCGGGCGACCAGGCTTCAAAGAAAGCTCTTGCAGATCTTCCCTTTCAGGGAGGGCGTCTGTTTGGCCCACAGTTGGATGAATTCATTAAGGATTTCCCGGGAGGGAAGAGTACTTTCCTTCCAGAGCCAAAGCGGCGGGATTTTCGCCGTAGGCAGGGCCCTGTTTCTTCAGGTCAGAAGAAGTTTTTCGGGCACCCGGCTCAGTGGGTAAGGGCTTCAAGTCCGGTAAGGCTTCCGCTGGGCCCAGTAAAAGGCCCTGGCAGCATAAGTCTGAAAAAGCGAAGGATAAATCAACCTCCGCATGATGGGCTGCCCCCGCCCGACTCACGGGTGGGGGGGGTGGGGGGGGGCGGTTGCTGGGGTTCGCAGACAGATGGACTGCCCGCATCACCGATCGGTGGGTACTGGAGGTGATTTCCTCCGGGTACAGGATATATTTAATCTCTGCCCCCAGAAAGGTTCTTCCCTCCAAACTTGAGACTCCCTCAGGGGCGTCGGGAGGCGCTTCTAGGCGCCGTTCGGGCGCTTGGTGAACAGGGGGTGATTGTACCGGTACCCATGGTGGAAAGATTTCACGGGTTTTACTCAAACCTCTTTGTGGTGCCCAAAAAGGGCGGTGTCAGGCCAGTTCTGGACCTGAAGGCATTAAACCGATTCGTAAAGACGAAGAGATTCAGGATGCAGTTCATCCGCTCGGTCGTGGCCGCCCTGCACCAAGGGGAATTCATGGCATCCCTGGATATCAGGGACGCTTATCTCCATGTTCCAGTTTGTCACAGTCAGCAGCGTTTTCTACGCTTCGCAGTGGGAGACCTGCATTACCAGTTTGTGGCACTTCCCTTCGGGCTGGCTTCATCTCCCCGGGTGTTCACCAAGGTGGCGGCCCCGATGCTGGCGCTGCTGAGACAGAGAGAGGTATCGCGGTAGTAGCATACCTCGACGATTTACTCCTGAGAGCAGAGTCTGCTGCAGCTCTGGAGGAGAATGTGACAATCACGGTGTCCACGTTAGGAGTTCGGTTGGCTAATCGACCAGAAATCAACGTTGACTCCTTCCTGCCGGCTGGAATACCTGGGTCTGATTCTGGAAACGATGCAGGCAAGGGTGTTTTTACCACCAAACAAGCTCCTGACACTTCAGGCAGCAGTGCGAACCCTGTTATCACGCCAGTGGTCCTCCTTACGGTTCTGTATGTGAGTGTTGAGGCTCATGGTGTCGATTTTCGAAGCGATACCTTACGCCCAGAGTCACACTTGGCTCCTGCAGAAGGCGATTTTGTCGCAATGGGACAAATCTCCCCTATCCCTAGACAGACGGATCAGGTTGGATCATCAGTCCCGAGGATCCTTGATTTGGTGGATTCGGGCTCCGGCCCTAAAGTTGGGGAAATATTTTCTCCCCATCAATTGGTCGATAGTAAGGACGGACGCCAGCCTATCGGGCTGGGGAGGGGTCCTGGGTCAGTTCTCTGCCCAGGGTCGTTGGTCAGTGCAGGAAGCTTGCCTTCCAATAAATGTACTGGAACTGAGAGCGATCAGGCTTTGTCTGTCCTGTTGGTCGGAAAGGCTGCGAGGCCTCCCTGTCCGGATTCAGTCAGACAATGCCACGGCGGTGGCATATGTGAACCATCAGGGCGGAACAAGAAGCTCGGCAGCAGACGCGGAGGCGGCTCTGATCCTTCGGTGGGCAGAATTTCACCAGCTCTCTGCAATCTACATCCCAGGCGTGGAAAACTGGCAGGCGGACTTTCTCAGCCGCCGGACTCTGGATCAGGGGGAATGGTCCCTACATCCAGAAGTGTTCTGCCAGATTTGCCTCAAGTGGGGCACGCCAGAGGTGGACCTCATGGCCTCCAGGTTCAATCACAAGGTACAGACCTTTGTGTGCAGAACAAGAGATCCGTCGGCGGTCGCCTCAGACGCGCTGGTAGCACCCTGGGGTCGGTATCGGCTACTATACGTCTTTCCTCCTTTAAAGCTTCTACCGCGGGTTTTGCGCAGGATAGAAGCAGAAGGAATCCCGACAATCCTGGTAGCTCCGGATTGGCCTTGGCGTCCTTGGTACGCCGACGTAATACGGATGGTGACAGATGTTCCGTGGCGTCTTCCACTTCGTGAAGACCTACTGTCTCGGGCCTATCTTGCACCCTGCTTTACCCTCGCTGGCTTTGACGGCTTGGCTATTGAGTGCCAGGTGTTGAGGGATAGGGGTGTCTCGGACTCCGTGATCCCTATTATGATTGAAGCACGTAAAGGTACCTCACGTAGGATTTATCATAGGACCTGGAAGGCCTATATTGCCTGGTGCGAGGCAGGGGGTTGGAACCCCCGCTCTTATATAGTGTCCAGAGTACTGACGTTTTTGCAGCAAGGACTGGACAAGAACCTGGCGTTAAGTACACTTAAGGGTCAGATTTCGGCCCTGGTGGTTCTTTTTCAACGGCCCTTGGCGTCTCATTCATTGATCCGGACATTTGTACAGGGCGTACGTCATGTGGCTCCTTGGATACGGTCGCCTCTGGCACCGTGGGATTTGAATCTGGTGCTTTCTGTGCTGCAGAAACCACCATATGAAAAGATTAGGGACATTCCCTTGCGACTCTTGTCGCAGAGGGTGGCTTTTCTGGTGGCTGTCACATCTGCTAGGCGGGTGTCTGAGTTAGCAGCGTTATCCTGAAAGTCACCTTACTTGGTCCTTCATAAGGACAAGGCGGTTTTGCGACTTTCCCCTTCGTTTCTTCTGAAGGTGGTTTCTTCTTTTCATTTAAATGAGGATATTGTTCTTCCCTCATTGTGCCCGCACCCTGTCGCATCCCAAAGAAGTTTAACTGCATTCTTTGGATGTGGTGAGGGCTTTGCAGGTGTATTTGTTTTTTTTACAGCTTCTTTTCGGAAGTCTGACTCTTTATTTGTGCTGACAGAAGGGTTGCGCAAAGGCATGGCGGCCTCGTCGGCTACCATTTCTCGTTTGATAAGGAAGACCATGACTCATGCATATGAGATTCGGGGCAAGGTTCCCCCGTTTCCAGTCGCTGCTCATTCCACCAGGGCAGTTAGTACTTTCTGGGCGTTTCGACACCAGGCCTCGGTGTCTCAGGTGTGCAAAACGGCTACTTGGGCCTCAGTGCACACGTTTACTAAGTTTTACAAAATTGATGTTTCAGCATCTTCGGATGCTGCCTTTGGCCGCAAAGTATTACAAGCGGCAGTGTAGGCGCAATTAGCGCCGCCTGAGAGGGCTTTTTCTGTTGGGTACAGTTGTTGTAGTTTGCCCACCCCTCTTGATTGGCACAGCTTTGGGACGTCCCCACGTGTCATAAGAAGGCTGCGTCTGTCAGTGAACGGAAGAGTAAAAGGGATTTTATTATAACTTACCATAAAATCCTTTTCTCTGAGTTCACTGACAGACGCAGCACCCACCCCTTTGTGTTGAATTTGTTTGGCTTGTTACGAACTGATGTGCTATGCAGAGCAGGGGGATTATATGCTAAGGTGAGGACGGCCCCCTGGGAGGGTCCAACCTATGCTTTTGTTTTATTTTTGCCTAGTCTACTCAGAGAAAAGGATTTTACGGTAAGTTATAATAAAATCCTTTTTTCCCTAAGGATGGTTAATGAGGGGGAGGATATCAACCGCATCTGTCGGAGTTTGTCCACCAATAATTGACGGGTCACTTTAGCATTTTGTTTTAAGGCGGTAGAAGCTGACATGCATTGACCACGGAAAACTGCTTTATGGTTTATGGCAGGATATTGTGTATGTAAATAAGGTGATTAAGGCACTTACTTACTAACCAGTGTGCAAAAATATGCTGTGCAATGCCAAAAAACAATAAAGAACAAATGATAAATGTAACACAGCCTTCTAAGAGCAAGGTACACTAGAAGAACGGTGTTGCCAAAGTGTGCTAAGCAATGCCTAAACAATAAGACAAATAATGCATGCAATAAAAGCCTCCTAGGAACAAAAATACAATAGAACAGTCATGCTATAAAATGCAATCTGGTGCAAACATATATCCAAAATCATTCAATTTCATAATGATAAGTTCATGGTAGGTGAATATAGGAATCCTTCAATTGTTCATTGAACAGGAGGTGCTTATAGAGTCTCTCATACAGTGCTCCACTACAGGGGTGTGCAGTCACTGGACCACAGTTCAAAAGGAGCACCTAATTGAAAATATGGTACAGCAAGAAAGGGATATGACGTCACACTTTCTCCTTCAGAGGGAACAGCTCATGTGGAGAGAAAAAACTCTTGTTGCGTTACTCTTTCATTAGACGGCATAACACAGTGGTAAAACTTTAAAATTTTCTCTTACATTTGTATGTACCGAAGAGCCGGCACTGGCGGTATCCGCATGTGTGGATGTGGCTGGTTCTGTGTCTCAGCGGCGTACGTTCGACCGCTCAGGAAGTCCGCACCACAGGACCACAGGAAACAGAAATTACAGATGGACACGCTTTATCAGACAAAGCGTGGCTTCTATGCATTTCGTGTTCCATGTGAACACATCATCAGGAAGTACCAGATCACACGAGCGGTGGAACGCACGCCGCTGAGACACGGAACCAGCCACTTCCACACATGCAGATACCGCCGGTGCCAGTTAAGTTGGTCTTCCCCAATGACCAGATATTGATGGAGCGGTAAACAAATGCTTATAGGCCTTGGACAGGAAAGGAATTTTGGTTTACGTTCAGGGCATAGATGTTGCAGGGAGTAAGATTAGATCCTTTCCAGGTGCCCCGGAGGATATGGTAATGCCCCAGAGGATATGCATATAAGGACTGCAGTTGAAAAGGGGAGCCGTGTTTAAAAAGGATCGCTACATCTGCCCGTTTTTTCGTGGGTTAGAGGCGAGATGTTTTGAGGGAAATTTTTAAGCGCAAATGTCATAGTGCCTGACTAGGTAAGGTGCGTCTCTTGGACGAAAATAATGTCTGCTGCGGACCGTTTGAACTCGTGTTCACATTTAGCGACAGTATGTCAATCATGGTGGATACAGAAAGAGAAGAGATAACCGCTTACCCAACAATCCAAGAATTGTCCAGATCTGGTGGTTTTCATGATGGTACCTAGGAAAGGTCCAGGGTTGTGGTTTAGGATCAGCGGGGTGAGGCCCAAACTCTGGAGGTGGTGGGTGTCCAATAGGTAAGTGGATGGGGAAAAAGTGGAAGAACCTAGGGAAGAAAGGAAAGAGAAAAGGAAGCAAGACAAACAGAATAAACGCAAATACATTTAACATCTCACAGTATAACCCACCTAGGGAAGGCGGTAGGTTGGGGATCCCCGAATGGTCCCTCCTGACAGGGATAAAAAACATACCTCCGGTCAGGAATAGACAAAAAATAAGATAAAATGAGGATTAAGGAACCATTTGGAGAACCATGGGGAAGGAGGCAGCAAGACCGGGGGAGGGGATCTGTTCCCAGTCCTGCCTGCAAATGTAGCTAAAGATAAACCTGCTGTTTTCAAGTAACTGTAACCCAGGAAAAACTTGATGCACTCACATCTTGAAAGTGAATGAGGGAGGATCAGGATCTGCAGAGTTTGGTGTAAACATGTCTCCTGCCCCAGTATCCTGTAAAAGGGTGCCGGATGAGGGGAGACCCCCGCATGATTAATGGGTCAATTCTGTTAACAATGGGGAGGGGGTAGCTACTCTAGGAGATCGCTTGAGAGTACAGACTTTTGTTGGAGAGCACCTAACGCTCTGGCTAAAGTTCAACCAGACCCCCACCAGGGGAGCTTGGGGTGGGGGGGGGCAGAGTTCAGACACCAAACTACTAGAAAGGCATGTTCACGGGAGAGCAGATATTCAGCCATGGTGAGAGGGGGCAGAGGTATGTGGCCAAGGGCGCTTCCTCCCGGTAACCTGGATCAAGGGCTCCGAGCGTGGCAGGGGACCAGGAGGTTCCAGCCAGGGGTAGGTTTCATGGGGTTATCAAAGTCTCTGCAGAAGGACTGAAGATCTTCTGGGTACCGTAGCGTGGTGATCTCCCATACTACTTTGCTGCGAGGCTGAAAGAAAAACCCGAGTGATAATGGAAATCATGATCCCTCAACTAGGTAAGAAGCATTTGAAGTGAACATTGTTTCTGAAGAGTGATCCATGATAAGTCCGGGAAAAGCTGTATGGGGGCCCCATCAGTCAATAGCGCGCATGGTTCCCAGCCTTGCACATTATTTCCTCCTTTGAGGGTGTAGTTGTGAACCCTGCAGATCACCAGCCTGTGGGGGCAGAGGGCATGATGAGCCCAATTCAGTTTGACTTTCTGATGCTCTGGGTAGCCTAGTATATTGTTAAATATACCTTGCAAAGTAGAGAGTAAATCTTCATCCTGATTTGCCTCTGGGAAACCCTGACCCTGATGTTGAGCCTGCTCCTGTTGTCCATGTCCTCGAGATGACGTTGAAAGTCTCGGAGTGGTGGCCTGCAAGGCGACTATTGATTTGTGAGACTTCCTGCTTGGTGTCAGACATCTTCCTCCAGGGATGTAACTTTAGTGGAAATTTGGTGAAGGTCAGTTCGCAGCATGTTAATTTCAGACCTGTAGGTCTCCTGTACCTCCTAAATGAGCATGCGGAAATCCTGTTATATGGGCATACAACAAACCTAATCACGCCAGGAGGTATAGGCCTCAGGGTCAGTGTCAGTCTGTTTGCGGAATTTGCATAAGTGCCCATCGCTGGGGCAATGCGGAGTGCAGGCAGTGAGTAGCCTCCCTGCTGTGTCTGGTGGGGGCACATTAGACTTTTTTGGCCTTTTTGGAGGAGCCAGGTGGACGCCCAGAGTAAAATTGTGCCTCCTGATGCTTCAGAGGCATGGAGGGATGGATTCCGCTGACGTGGGGTAATTGAGGGTGATCTGTCCCTAAGGGCTCGAGAGTGTTGGGGGAGAGACTGCGGGTTCCATTCAGAGGCTGGGGAATCCTATGGAGAGGATGGCTGGGCGATTTGAGTGAGAGTGGATGGCGGGGGGTCCACGAGGTAGAGGGGGAATGGCTGCGACAGACTGTGCAGCAAGTTTCTGCCTGGGGAAGCAGGAGCCACGGCAGGAGAGCTGACAGGGAGTCCAAAGGTATGTGCGTGTGATAGGTCCCCATCCGAGCCATACCTGTGCGATCAGGCTCCTGCAGAGGCAGGAGAGAGCTGCAGTGAGAGAAGCCAGCACCATCTTGCCTGTGTGTTGTCCCACCGGACCCTCGTGTCTAAAATACTCGGTGATAAGTGGCAGAGGTGTGGAGGACGACCTGGTATTGTGTCCCTGAGGTTTGGGGTCTTTATTCTTCTTGGGTTTACCCATTTCCATGGGGTCAGCAGCTAGAGGTACAGATGTACAGTAAGTTTGAGCTTGGAAATCTTTGTATTTGTTTGACATGTGATGCCCTTCCAGTGCTCCTTGCTACAAAGACAATTTATTGGTGGGGGCAGTGGCCACTTGTTTGTATTTTGATTATATTGGGCAGGCAGGCAGTGGTACATGGGCTCTTTCCAGGCTCACCTGCCCTCTGCCTATCAATTAAAATGCATGTGCTTCCACTGTGGAGACTCTCGGAGGTTAGAAAACGCGGTGCCTTGACTGGGCCTGTAGCTTGCACATGTATTTGCGAATGTGTGCAGACTAAACCCCTGTTTTTAACGCATATTGTTAGGCCTTTCAATTGGGTTGGTCTCTGGCTGGTAAGTTTGAGCTTGGAAATCTCTTTTGTATTTGTTTGACATATGTTGCCCTTTCAGTGCTTCTTGCTGCAAAGACCAGTTATAGGTGGGGGCAGTTGCCACTTGTTTGTGAATGGGGTAAATAATACCCCTACTCATTCAACAAAAAAGTGTAAAAAACTAAATAAAATCACAACACAAGTTTTTGACAAGTCCTTCATTAAAAAAAAAAAAATGTCTTCCAGCTGTAGATCCATCAATCATGATACCCGCTGCCACCACTGACCAAAAACTACCTCCTGGTCCCATTGAAGGCTTCCACCGTCTGACCGCTCTTAAATAACTAAGGGGCGGGGGTACCTGGTGATGCCACTGGGTGGCACTGCCCCCTTGTGGTGTCAGCGACCAAGGGTATGCTGGGCTTACCCCGTAGTTATTTAAGATCCGTCAGACTGCGGGAGCATTAGTCGCGACCAGAGTTGTGTTGTGTTTTTTTACTTTTTACACTTTTTCTGGTGAATGAGTAGGGTTATTACAGTATCTCACAAAAGTAAGTACACCCCTCACATTTTTGTGAATATTTTATTATATCTTTTCATGTGACATCACTGAAGAATTTACACTTTGCTACAATGTAAAGTAGTGAGTGTACAGCTTGTATAACAGTGTAAATTGGCTGTCCCCTCAAAATAACTCCACACACAGCCAATAATGTCTAAACCGCTGGCAACAAAAGTGAGTACACCCTTAAGTGAAAATGTCCAAACTGGACCCAGAATGTCAACATTGTGTGGCCACCATTATTTTCTAGCGCTGCCTTAACCCTATTGGGCATGGAGTTCACCAGAGCTTCACAGGTTGCCACTGGAGTCCTCTTCCACTCCTCCATGAGGACAATCACGGAGCTGGTGGATGTTACCGTGCGCTCCTCCACCTTCCATTTCAGGATGCCCTACAGATGCTCAATCGGGTTTAGGTCTGGAGACATGCTTGGCCAGTCCATCACCTTTTACCCTTAGCTTCTTTAGCAAGGCAGTGGTAGTCTTGGAGACATGTTTGGGGTTGTTTTGTTGGAATACTGCCCTGTGACTCTGAAGGGAGGGGATCATGCTCTGATTCAGTATGTCACAGTATATGTTGGCATTCATGGTTCCCTCAATGAATCGGTAGCTCCCCAGTGCTGGTAGCGCTCATGAAGCCCCAGACCATGACACTCCCACCACCATGCTTGACTGTAGGCAAGACACACTTGTCTTTGTACTCCTCACCTGGTAGCCGCCACACATGCTTGACATCATCTGAACCAAATAAGTTTATCTTGGTCTCATCAGACCACAGGAGATGGTTTCAGTAATCCATGTCCCTATTCTGCTTGTCTTTGCTTTCTTGTGCATCATCTTTAGAAGAGGCTTCCTTCTGGGACAAGAGCCATGCAGATCAATTTGATGCAGTGTGCGGCGTATGGCCTGAGCACTGGCAGGCTAACCCCCCCCACCTTTTCAACCTCTGCAGCAATGCTGGCAGCACTCATACATCTATTTCCCAAAGACCACCTCTGGATATGAGGCTGAGCACATGCATTCAACTTCTTTGGTCGACCATGGCAAGGCCTGTTCTGAGTGGAATCTGTTCTGTTAAACCTCTGTATGGTCTCGGCCACCATGTTTCAGGGTCTTGGCAATCATCTTATAGCCTAGGCCATCTTTATGTAGAGCAACAATTCCTTTTTTTTTTTTTTTTCAGATCCTCAGAGTTCTTTGTCATGAGGTGCCATGTTGAACGTCTAGTGACCAGTATGAGAGAGTGAGAACACCAAATTTAACACACCTGCTCCCCATTCACACCTGAGATCTTGTAACACTAACGAGTCACATGACACTGGGGAGGGAAAATGGCTAAAAGGGCCCAATTTGGACATTTTCACTTAGGGGTGTGCTCTTGTTGCCAGCAGTTTAGACATTAATGGCCGTGCATTGAGTTATTTTGAGGGGACAGCAAATTTGCACTGTTATACAAGGTGTACACTCACTATTTTACATTGTAGCAAAGTGTAATTTCTTCAGTGTTGTCACATGAAAAGATAGAATAAAGTATTTACAAAAATGTGAGGGGTGTGCTCACTTTTGTGAGATACTGTATGTACTGACTGCAGACCCCCCATAACCAGCGGCCAGGGGGTTGTGAGGAAGAGGCCCTTTTCTCTTCTGTTCACTGACAGACGCAGCCTTCTTATGACACATGGGGTTATGCTCATCCTACTAGGAGTAGACTAGGCAAAACAAACAAAAGCGTAGGTTGGCCCCTCCCAGGGGGCCATCCTCACCTCAGCATATAATCCCCCTGCCCTGTACAGCACATCAGTTTTTATTTGCCTAGTGCAAGGAGTAAACCTGGTTCCCTTTGGGATCTGCGGTCTCCTGACGATTCATCTGATGAAGACTGCTATCAAGAAGCTGGCTGGGCTGGTGGTATAGAGGATATCTCGAATCCAAATCTTTCCCCAGTCCGGCCGACACTATGCGAACGCCCTTCGGGGTGCCCACCGCATAGCGCCCGTACCGTGCGGGCGGCCAGTGGCTAAAACCCACTAGAGCCCAGTGACTAGGTACGCCTGCCAAGGGCCTGGCCAGCAGCATGCCTCCCCTAGGAGATGGTAGGTCTGCTTAGGTGGCTACCGCTGCGCCCGTCAAGGATTGGTGAGTGGACCCCTCTGCCGCCTTAGGGCGTGGAGAGTGGGCGTCTGGGCAGCTCTGGTGGTAAGCCGGCCGGTGGGGGCTCATTAAAGGGACATTTTGGGTAATACCCTTGTGAGGTTAATCCTCCGTCCCCCCCCCACTCCCCCCATTCCGCAGTACGGCACTGTTGCACTGACCGTTCGACTCTGCACCGACCATCCGGAGCGCTGTGTTCGGCGGGTCACCGCCATTGAAAGAGAGAGCACCGATCGTTCGTGGCCGACTGCGTGGGTGTAATGGCAGCGTCCATTGTTTGTGAAACCATGCGGTTCTCAGCCTGCAGTCTGGCGGCCTCCAGTGGTAGCTCAAGGAAGTGTAGCCCTGGTACAGGAAGTGTTTAAAAACGGAAGTGGGCTTCCGGTTTTCGCTTGTACAGCGTGGCTGACACACAGCAGCAGGCTCCTGGCATGCAGTAGTTTGTGGGCATTGCTCTTCTGGTCGGAGTGCTGAGGCATCTAAACAGCAAGTATAGCTGGCCCTTCCTGGGTGCTGGTAGCGGTGGGGGCAATCCTCCCGGGTCTCCCTGGTTGATTGGTGGAGTAGAGGTGGTGGTTACACAGTGGGGGTGCCGGAAGCCTGTAATTGCAGAGGCCGGCAATACTATGGCAGGAGTACCTGCGGATCTACAATCCACCCCAGGAACACTAGTGTCTTTGGAACAGCTGAGGGCGGTGTTTGGGGAGTTCTTTCCCAGGGCGGAGGTACCCGTTCCAAGGGTTCCTCAAAAACGCCCACCCCCCCTCTTAACTCCGGGGAGGATTCAGATCTGGAAAGCGCCTCAATGGTCACACCTGTGGTGCTTTCAGAGGGTGAACCACCCACAGAGCATGAGGAGAGTCAAGAAACTCTGTCTTCGCGTGATAAGGCGATAGTGGAAGCACTGATCACTGATATCCGCAAGTCCATGCGTCTTGATCCAGCTGGGGAGTCGCATGAGTTTGCTTATGTTTGTGGCCCACTTAAACCGCCTAGGGCCCCGAGGGCTTACCCTTATGACCAAGTGTTTGAGCAAGCGGTGTTTAAGGAGTGGCGTAGGCCACCAAGTTCCTTTTCTTTGCCTAAAAACTTTGCGGTGCGCTACCCCTTTGAGGAGAGCTTTACTAAGAGATGGGCCTCCCTGGTGGTGGACCCTGCCGTGGCTCGGGTGAATAAAGCAACCACCATTCCCTTGGAGGGGTCACCATCCTTTAAGGAGGCGGCCGATCGCCGCACAGAGACAGTATCAAAAGCACTGTTCTTGTTGGCTGGGTCAGCCATGCGGCCGGCACTAGCAACTGCAATGGTGGCACAGTCACTGCGGGGGCAGGCTACTGCTCTGTGCACTAATTTAACTTGTGATTGTGCACAGGCTGAGGTACAGCGGGCACAACATTTGGAAGAGGGGCTCCGCTACATATGTCATGCTGCTTTGGACCTCCTTCCCATATTGTCAAAAATGTCTGTTTTTTCAATTGTTATCAGACGGGTGCTATGGCTCCGATCTTGGTTGGGCGATCAGGCTTCAAAGAAAGCACTGGCGGACCTTCCCTTTCAGGGAGAGCGTCTGTTTGGCCCACGGTTGGATGAAGTCATTAAGGATTTCACGGGAGGTAAAAGTACTTTTCTCCCGGAGCCTAAACGGCGTGAGTTGCGGCGCAGACAGGGTCCTGTCGCGTCAGGTCAGAAGAAGTTTTTTTGGGCATCCGGCTCAGCAGGTAAAGGCTTCAAGACCGGAAAAGCTTTCGCAGGGCACAGTAAAGGGCCCTGGTAGCATAAGTCTGAAAAAGCGAAGGATAAGTCCGCCTCCGCATGATGGGTTGCCCCCACCCGCTTCACGGGTGGGGGGCTGGTTACTGGGGTTCGCAGACAGATGGGCTGCCCGCATCACCGATCGGTGGGTCCTGGAGGTGGTGTTTTCCGGGTACAGGATAGAATTCAGCTCTCTGCCCCCAGAAAGATTCTTCCCCTCAAACCTGAGGCTCACGCAGGAACGCCACCAGGCGCTTCTAGGCGCTGTCCGAGCTCTCGCCGAACAGGGGGTGATCATACCGGTACCAGGATGGAGAGATTTCACGGATTTTATTCAAACCTTTTTGTGGTACCCAAAAAGGGCGGGGTCAGACCAGTTTTGGATCGCAGAGCATTGAATCGCTTCGTGGAGACGAAGAGGTTCAGGATGGAATCCATCCGCTCGGTCGTGGTCGCCCTACGCCAAGGGGAATTTCTGGCGTCCCTGGACATCAAGGACGCATATCTCCACGTCCCAATTTGTCTCAGTCATGAGCGTTTTCTGCGTTTCGCAGTGGGAGATCTGCA
>BLSH010316057.1:883142-894202 GCA_018402905.1 Glandirana rugosa | reverse complement strand
ACGCTGTTATTCGCATTCCCTTACAGGGACTAGAAAAGTATACCGCCAAAGACATTGTGTCTTTCGTGGTTTAAGTTTAGGGTGCCACGGTTCTCGCTGGCATAGGCTCCCCGGTGTACTGCATGAGGAACATGTTTACATGCCTAGTTACTCACTCTGCGGTTACCAGCAACTTTTTCTTGGCGGTCCCGGCTTTAGACGGGAAATTCGCATGAATTGTGGTTCAAGAACAGGTCAGGAACGACGTTTTTACTGTCGTGAGACCTATGAGATATTCTCACCCCTAAGGTAGGAGGGCGGAGCGTGGTCCGTTATATCCGCATAGGACTTGGAAGGCCTATATTGCCTGGTGCGAGGCGGGAGGATGGAATCCCCACTCTTATAGAGTATCCAGAGTGCTGTCATTTTTGCAGCAAGGACTGGACAAGAACTTGGTGTTAAGTACGCTTAAAGGGCAGATTTCGGCCCTGGCGGTTCTTTTTCAACGACCATTGGCGTCTCACTCATTGATCCGTACATTTGTACAAGGAGTACGTCATGTGGCCCCTCGGATACGGTCGCTCTTGGCACCGTGGGATTTGAATTTGGTGCTTTCTGTGTTACAGAAACCGCCATATGAAAAGATCAGGGACATTCCCTTACGCTTATTGTCGCAGAAGGTGGCTTTTCTGGTGGCTATCACATCCGCCAGGCGGGTGTCGGAGCTGGCAGCTTTGTCCTGCAGGTCACCCTACTTGGTCCTCCATAAGGACAAGGCAGTTCTGCGGCTTTCACCTTCATTTCTTCCGAAGGTGGTTTCTTCTTTTTCATTTAAATGAGGATATTGTTCTTCCCTCATGCCCGCACCCGTCACATCCTAAAGAGGTCGAGCTGCATTCTTTGGATGTGGTGAGGGCTTTGCGGGTATATTTAAGTTCTACAGCTTCTTTTAGGAAGTCTGATTCTTTATTTTTGCTGACAGAAGGGTCGCGCAAAAGTTTGGCGGCCTCGACGGCTACCGTATCACGTTTGATACAGAGGACCGTGACTCATGCGTATGAGATTCGGGGCAAGGTTCCCCCGTTTCCAGTCACGGCACACTCCACCAGGGCAGTTAGTACGTCCTGGGCGTTTAGACACCAAGCTTCGGTGTCCCAGGTGTGCAAGGCAGCTACTTGGGCCTCAGTGCACACGTTTACGAAGTTTTATAAAGTTGATGTTTTAGCGTCCTCGGATGCTGCTTTTTTAGCTCCGCCTGAGAGGGCATCTTTCTGTTGGGTACAGTTGTTATGGTTTGCCCACCCCTCTTGATTGGCACAGCTTTGGGACGTCCCCATGTGTCATAAGAAGGCTGCGTCTGTCAGTGAACGGAAGAGAAAAATTGATATTTTGTATAACTTACGGTAAAATCCTTTTCTCTGAGTTCACTGACAGACGCAGCACCCACCCCTCTGCGTTGGTTTTTGTACGGCTTGTTACGAACTGATGTGCTGTACAGGGCAGGGGGATTATATGCTGAGGTGAGGACGGCCCCCTGGGAGGGGCCAACCTACGCTTTTGTTTGTTTTGCCTAGTCTACGCCTAGTAGGATGAGCATAACCCCATGTGTCATAAGAAGGCTGCGTCTGTCAGTGAACTCAGAGAAAAGGATTTTACGGTAAGTTATACAAAAAATTCATTTTTCCCCCTCAATGTTGAGGGGCAAGTGGCTTGGTATGGTTCAGGAGGGGGGCTTGTCCTGAGGGCCTGGTATCAATTGGCAGGGACCCCACAACGTGGGTTTGTTTTTTCACTTTTTTTTTTTTTTTTCAGTTGTCAGCAGGGAAGCACATTATGGCCAACTTCCCAGCCCGCTGCTTCACAAACAGCTATTCACTGGTTAAGGACACTGGTGGCCCTGCTCCTTAACGCTGAAGATACTAAATGTAGCTTACACACTAGGGTAACCACTGTTAAATGCCAGCGAAAAGCGCTAAATCATTTTGCATTTTTTCCAGGGTATTTAGGACAGTCTCTATCTTTCTAGTGTGCATGAAGCCTAAATATTATCAATGAGCCAAGGATAAGGATGGGAGCTCAATATTCTGAAAACACTGGAAGTAGATGAGTCTTCTCCCCCTCTTCATAGTAGGACAGGTTGTTACAGAAACTTTTACATTCAACCAAATTGTTTAATTTCTTTTAACAGACAACCTGCTGCTGGGGTTAGAAGTACTATTAGCAAGTTTAATCACTTGGGATGTGGTATCCAGATTGATCAGATATAACAATTTAATTGTTGCTTTCATATACTGTATATTCAAAGATTTTGTTTTATTTTCCAAGTTCCACCATCAGAGCAAAATCAGGTCCTAAGCATTTTGCACATTAGACCTTCTACTAGTATATTGTGTGTGTGTGTGTGTGTGTGTTTTTATATGCATGTCTGCATATATAGATCTAATAGTAGATTTGTATATGAAAGTAATGTGTTTAGAGTACATTTTATGGTGCCATGGTTTGTGAATCCTGTTTTATCATTTTCCCTCTTTTGCTTTGTAGGACTTGGCCAGCTGTTCAGCAAACCAAATTTGGGGAAGATCTCAGATGATGAGTTGGTTGTGTCCAGTGTAGAACATCAGTCTACGCTGGATCTCAATGAGGAAGGTGTGGAGGCTGCTGCAGCCACGGCAGTTGTGACCTCTCGCTCTCTGTCAACGTTCAGTGTCAACCGACCATTCCTATTCCTTCTGATTGATGACAACACTGGCTTGGTCCTGTTTTGTGGTTATGTTCGTGACCCCAAACCTTCCTCTCCTAGAAAGAAGAAAGACCCTAGTCTCTACCCTGAAACCAATCGCTCATCAAAGGGTTCTATACCAAAATAGGATGTTTTGGTTCTTGGAAGGAGCACCAGCAATCCATGTAGGGATGTTTTGACGTTGTCACAAGTGGATTCTGCTTATGGAACATTTGGAAGGAGTGTGTTGGTCTGTAATGACAACCAGCTCCTTTTTTTTTTTTTTTTTTTTTTCTTTTTTTTTTTTTAAGAAGGTCAAAGGAGCTTCAGTTTTATATGAAAATCTAGAAATGTGGACAATGTATTAGTTGTGTTCCCACATGTTCTTTGTGTCTGTATAAATGGTTATTTTCATGCAGATGCAACACTTCTCAGACAATACTGATATTTATCGGTTTGTGTGTGCTGCTGATGTCCATTGTTGCATATTAAATTTTCATGAACATTATCCTGGGCCATTCATTCCTTTATAATGCTAACCAACAAAGACATGTTTCTGGTGCCTCCAAAAAATGGGATTTAAAGCCTTGACTCCAGCCATTTTTTTTGTGTTTTGAGCCTAGTAAAGAGTTCAAATTCATTAATTCCTGTTTTCTATGATACCAGAACAAGGGGGGTAATAGGGACAGGAAAGCACAGGCAGCAATAATAACCTTGTCAGATGTTCTAACTATTCCTCTTGCACCCTGGTGTTGGACTTTAATTGGAAATAACGGATCTAATTTTTTTAATGTGACTACGAGAATAAAAATCTGATATTTGGTAACACTCAACCTTATGTTATCCAGTTTAACCAGTTCCTGCCCGGCCTATAGTTGACTGGGTGGGACTATCATCCCTCCAGGTGGGACGATCTTCCTTTCAGGTGCACGTCACATGACGTCATCCTGGAATGCACCTCGCGTGCACCCTATGGGCTGTGCTACGGTGTAATCTTTCACCGGCTGCGTACAGGCTGCTGTCAGTACCATGTGATCACTGACCAATCACAGCAGATCACATGACCATATTTGTACTGTCCTGGCATTTTCAGACTTCAAGAAATGAGATGGGCCATCAGTACATAAGGATTGATCAATTTTCAGATATACTGTATCTCACAAAAGTGAGTACACCCTTCACATTTTTGTAAATATTTTATTATATCTTTTCATGTGACACCTCTGCAGAAATGACACTTTGCTACAATGTATTAGAGTAGTGAGTGTACAGCTTGCATAACAGTGTAAATTTGCTGTCCCCTCAAAATAACTCAACACACAGCCATTAATGTCTAAACCGCTGGCAACAAAAGTGAGTACACTCCTAAGTGAAAATGTCAAAATTCGGCCTAAAGTGTCAATATTTTGTGTGGCCACCATTATTTTCCAGTACTGCCTAAACCCTCTGGGGCATGGAGTTCACCAGAGCTTCACAGGTTGCCATTGGAGTCCTCTTCCACTCCATAACATCAGAGCTGGTGGATGTTAGAGACCTTGTGCTCCTCCACCTTCCATTTGAGGATGCCCCACAGATGCTCAATAGGGTTTAGATCTGGAGACATGCTTGGCTAGTCTATCACCTTTACCCTCAGCTACTTTAGCAAGGCAGTGGTCGTCTTTGGATGTGTGTTTTGGGGTCATTATGTTGCAATACTGCCCTGCAGCCCAGTCTCCAAAGGGAGGGAGATCATGCTCTGCTACAGTATGTCACCAGTACATGTTGGCATTCATGGTTTCTTCAATGAACTGTAGCTCCCCAGTGCCGGCTACACTCATGCTACCCCAGACCATAGCACTCCCACCACCAGGCAAGACACACTTGTCTTTGTACTCCTCACCTGGTTGCCCCCACACACGCTTGACATCATATGAACCAAATAAGTTTATCTAGGTCTCATCAGACCACAGGACATGGTTCCAGTAACTTCAGTAGTTCTTCAGCAAACTGCGGACTTTCTTGAGCTTCATCTTTAGAAGAGGCTTCTTCTGGGATGACAGCCATGCAGATCAATTTTATGTAGTGTGCAGCGTATGGTCTGAGCACTGACAGGCTGCCCCCCCCCCCCCCCCACCCTTCAACCTCTGCAGCAGCACTCATATGTCTATTTCCCAAAGACAACCTCTGGATATGATGCGGAGCAGTTGCACTCAACTTCTTTGATCGACCATGGCGAGACCTGTTCTGAGTGGAACCTGTCCTGTCAAGACCTTGTAACAGTAACGAGTCACAACACCGGGAAAATGCTAATGGTTCCAGTTTGGACATTTTGGGGGTATGTACTCACTATTGTTGCCAGTGGTTTAGACATTAATGGCTGTGTTATTTTGAGGGGACAGCAAATTTACACTGTTCTACAAGCTGTACACTCACTACTTTACATTGTAGCAAAGTGTCATTTCTTCAGTGTTGTCACATGAAAATATGTAATAAAATGTATACAAAAATGGGAGGGGTGTACTCACTTTTGTGAGGTACTGTGTATACCATAGCTTGAAGACACACTAACTTTCCTATAGACTAATATACACTGATTTGGTTTATTTTCACCAAAGAAATTTAGCCGAATATATTTTGGCCTAAATTTATAAAGAAAGATTATTTGTGAATTTTTACAACAGAGACCAATAAAAACGTGTTTTAGTTTGTGTTTTCATTTTCTGTCTTTTTCATTTATTTAGCAAAAAATGGAAAACCCAGTGGTGATTAAATACCACCAAAATAAAGCTCTATTTGTGTGAAAAAAAGTTAAAAATGTAATATCGGTACAGTGTTGCATGACCATCACTCAAAGTGTGAGGGTGCTGAAAGCTAAAAATTGGCTTGGACGGGGGTAAAAGTGCCCTGTAAAGAAGTTAAGAACACGAATTAACATACTTTCTCATCTAGGGCTCTTTCACACTTGTGTTAAGATTTAAGGCAGCCTAAAAACACATTAACTCACCTATAGCGTTAATGACCATTTAGGATTTGTTGTACAGGCGTTCATGTCGTGTCAGGTAACACTTCTGAAATGCCCTTTGTGTTGTCTTTCTTTAGCAAGACTAAAATGGTAAATGATCACTTTTGAAGCTCTGCAACCGCACTCTAAACACACTGTAAACGACATAGGCGTTTAAGGTGCTGCTGTGGTACATGTCGGTAGAAGTGAATGGAGGCAGTTGCAAAACATCAATCCCTGCCAAACTCTGCAGGCTGCATTATTTTTGCCTCTCCACAATGGGAAGCAATGCTAATGCTGCAGTGTGAACACCTCCATCAGCTCCCTACAATTCTGTGTGGCATTGATAGGCATTTGGAAAGCCTTAACCACTTGCTTACTGGGCACTTAAACCTCCCTCCTGCCCGGACCAATTTTCAGTTTTCAGAGCTGTTACTCTTTGAATGAAAATTGCGCGGTCGTCGACGTTGTACCCAAACAAAATTGACTTTTTTTTTTCCCACAAATCGAGAATTCTTTTGGTGGTATTTGATCACCTCTGCGGTTTTTATTTTTGCGCTATAAAAAAAAAAGTGCGGATTTTGAAAAAAGAGCAATATTTTTTACTTTTTGCTATAATACGTGTCCAAAAAAAATGTATTTATCAGTTTAGGCTGATATGCATTCTTCTACATATACGCAATAGGCGTATATTGATTGGGTTGCACAAAAGTTATAGCATCTACAAACTATGGGAATGGAGTTATGGCGTTTTATTTTTTTTCTTTGTTTACTAGTAATGGCGACTATCTGTGATTTTTATCGGGAATGCGACATTCTGGCGGACATGTCCGACATTTTTGACGCTTTTTTTGGGACTAATGACATTTATACAGCGATCAGATCTAAAAATAGCCAATGATTACTGTATAAATGTCTGGCAGGGAAATGGTTCACACTAAGGGGGGCGATCAAGGGGTTAACTGTGTTCCCTGTATGTGTTCTAACTGTATGGGGGCTGGGCTGGCAGGGACATAACCGATCTAACTGATTCCAATCACAGGGATCAGTAGATCTATCATATCCCCCCTCACAGAACGGGAAACCACCGTGTTTACATCGGCGGTTCCCCATTCTGACACTGTTAAACGATCGCAGGTCTCCGGCGGAAATTGAGTCAGCCCGACCCGTGGGCAAGCTCCGGCAGTGTGCGGCGGGCACGAGTGCGCGCTGCCGGTGGCTGCGAGGGCACGCGGGGAGCGCGCAAAGGAGCGGACGTCAAGGGGCGCCCCGACAAAGTAGATCTGCGCAGTAGCCGTCAATCAGCTATAGCATGGATCTGAAAAGGTTAAAAACACGACACAACCACCTATTTTAAATGCCTGTGTGAAAGGGCCCTTAAAGGATAAGTTCACCTTTTTTGTTTTTTTTTTTTCTAAATTCCACCTCTCCTATGTACCAATATAGCATTCTATATATATTTTTTTTTTTTTTGCAAAAATATCAAAGCTTTTCATTAAATCTACAGACACTTCACTTGTCGTCCTCCAGATTGTATAGTGTATGGCCATATTTATACACCTAAAATTACCTAGTTACGCTTTCAGTGCCATCAATTAACGACACACCAAATACAGAAGCAAACACATATTTTGGCATGTGAAAAACACTGGCAAATACTGCAAACACGCAGCACACAAAACGCCAAAATGTCCCATGAGCCACATGTAGTGCATCCCTTTGAAATCAATGGGCTGACCTATGCGTGTCACAGGACAAACGAGCCACAAAATGTGCACTTCCACTATTCTAGATGTGAATGGGGCCTGAAAATGTAATTGGTGCATTTAATACAAGAACAATGCGGCTCCATTTACATCTGTGCGTTTCCTTGCATTTCAGAAATGTACTGCACCACAAATCGCAGTAAAAACGCACCAAGCTGCACTGTAAAAAAAAAAAAAAAAAATAGTTCTGAAGCTTCTTTGGGGTGATTACTGTGTGTAGGACAGCCCATTCAGGAGGATGGGCTGCCCTATGTGTGATGAGTGAAAATGCTCCAAAATGCCCCTCCCCAAAAAAAAACAAAAACAAATGCATGTGGGAATGCGAGTTCCCGCTATGCAGAGTTGTGAATGGGGCTTGACAGCTGAGTGTTTCTGTCCACTCCCTATGTACTTGTATAAAGATGGCCATACACTATGCAATCTGATTGTATATTGTGTATTTAGTGATAAGGGTGATCATTGATTGCATTTCATTTAAAAAAAACATGCAGCTGGGAGTGGGTAGGTAGGAGGGTGGATGATGCAGGGTGTGTTCTAATGAGGTCAGCTGGTCAACTCTTTCCTTTGTCATGACCTATAGTCTGAGCAGGAAGTAAGGCAGAAGCAATGGATACGTTTGGAAACATGGATGAGGACAAGTGAAGTAAGTGTCTGTATATTTAATGGAAAGCTTTGCTAGTTTTGCTGGAATTAAAAAAAAAAAAAAAACACATCCTTTAAACTAAATCTTACCTAGTATTCATTTAAAGTACATTACCGTTTTATTTGAGTGACATATTTTCATAATCCTACTTTATATACAGTGCAGTCCTTTTTTTTTTTTTTTTCCCCTGTCCAGTAGCTATCTGTATATCAGACAATTCAAGAATCATCTTTGTTGATATGATGCAAAGACTAGGCAAATGCAGCAGTTGGATTGCAGTACAGTTTTTAAGAAATCTGATTGGTTGCTATGGGTTTCTGCAGGTTACTGTTTTTTTACTCTTAATTAAAGCCCACTCACTCTACATAATTGAAATCGCAGGGTTGACTTCCAATCCACATTGTCTTGTTTTGCCCATCTCAATCCCTGCAACAAAAAGTGTAAGCGCTTAAAATCAAACACTGTGCTTGGAAATCCCATGGGCAGATCTGAAATTACAATAAAATTGTTTCACTGCAGTCTGCATATAATAGGACGGAACCATTTAACAGCTGTTGCTGCAGTTTGAATGTTGTTAGATCATTATCCTTTTAGAAATGTTCTGTTCAATAAAATTTTGCAGGTGATGGTTAATTTTGTTCTAACTTTTTTTTTTTCCTTTCTCAAAAAAAAAAAAAATTATTCTATTGGCCCCTGAAGAAAAATAATCTATAAATTCAGATCGGTTAAGTCAACAATGATGCTGAGGGAGTGAAAGGGCAAAACACACTACTTAAAAGTTCATCATTTATTATGTTAATGGTTATTTTACAAAGTAATCATTAAAATCGAAATGCCAAGAGGGGTTACCGTAGATGGAAAAATAAATGATCCTGTTCTTAATAAACTAACTTCATAAACTTACAGGAAGCAATTGATGTTAATTTATGCACTAAATGTAATTATCACAAGTATAATTATGATTTTAATGGGAGCAAGGTACCTGATTGCTTGAGGAAAATAAAAAATACACTTAATGAAACTTGTACATGGATTACATGTAAAACCAGTTCTCTCACTAGGTGGAAAAAAAATTATAAACGTGGTCTGTAAATTTCACTTACCACCACCATTTAAACAACCTGTGGCATTACTTTCCCTAAGGGATACACTGTTTATGGTGGTACACATGTGTTTAAGAAAAGGTTGTGGCTGGGAAATAAGTTTAAGAATGAACAAATTACAGTGCTTGAGGGGGGGCTTGGGCTGGGAAGACAGTTCAGAGCTAAAACTGAAAATGGCATTGTGGAGCAGAACTATGTAGGGCCAACTAACCCAAGCCACAATTACTACTACTAGAGAGTCATTACTTCTCCCAGTAGATCACAAGAAGGCTGGAGACACACCTGAAGCCCAAAAAACGGAAAATTGTATGCTCACCTTTCCGTAATTTTCCTTTCCTGGTGCATCTTCATGGCAACATACATGTGGTTTGTGGCTCCGCCCCCACAACATGATAGGACTGATTAACTATAAATCAAAGACAGACTCGGCTCATAGCATTCTCTGTAACTCTCACCAATTTGGGCGGGAATCTGTATGCTGCCATGAAGATGCACCAGGAAAGGAAAATTACGGAAAGGTGAGTATGCAATTTTCCGTTTTCCTGGTGCATCATGGCAGCATACACATGGGAACTAACTCGCCATATGGGAGGATGCAAGAAATATTTTGTAATGATCAGAAGCGCAATTATGCACCATGAATTTTCCAAATTTTACTGTCGTGAGCCGGGTTCACTTAAAGTGTAATAAAGGTGTTTCCTGGGAGGACCATATTGCTGACTTGCAAATAGCCTCAGGAGACCCTCAGCACTGAGCTGTGCACTGAGCTGGCACTGCCCTAGTTGAATGTGCTCTTAAGTCATCCGAAACAGGACGGTCTTGTGGAGAGTAGGCTCTTTTAATTGTCTTAATCTAGGATATGACTGCACATGTTGATGCTGATTGGCCCTGCCTTAAGCCACGCTGGAACCAAGTACAGATTTCAGCTTTCCTGAATGAAAAAGATAGCTGCCAAGCAGGTCACCAAGGTTAGATCAACATCCAGGGGATGTGGTTCGCTCACTCAACCAAGAAAGATGGTAAACCAACTTCCTGGTTAAAGTCGAAGGAGAAAGACATCACATGGATAAAGGCAGTCTGGAGTTTTAGGACTATACTGTCTAGGTAGAACGCTTAGGTGAGGCTCCTTGAGTACAAAGCCTGCAGCTCTGACACCCCTTTTTCACAGAGGTTGCAGCAACCAGAAATATGATTTTCAGATTGCAGAGTGTAGGCAATTCTGTAGGATAGAAGTGAGGCCTTAATAGAGATGAGGAACATGAGCAATGCCACATAGGGAACAATGGTTTCCTGGCAGGTATACAAATTCATGCAAGCCTATTGAGAATTGCATCACTAAAGGGTTAAGGACTCCCTGTAAGTGCAGACAAGGCTGAAGTTTGAACTTTAAACATATTTGAACCTGAGACCCAGTTGTAAGAACTGTAGAACCTAGGCCCGTTTAGGTGATAAAGGACTCCAGGCTTTACTGTGTGAGATCTGCATAATTTTCCCATATTCTTTGGTAAGTCTTATTCACAAAGACCTCTCTGGCTTAACACAAGGTAGCTACTACCTGCACTGAGCACCCTTGGCTTGGTAGCCTGCACCTCCCAACTTCCATGCCATCAAAATGTAGTCTCTTGGGGCTGGATGACAAAACTGACCATGAGAGAGCAAATCTGTCATCACTGGAAGAGGCAGTGGTGACACAATGCTTAAGTGTAGGAGAGACACTAGAGCCTCCTAAGCCAAAATGGTATATTTGCAATTATTGATACAGGAAGTTCCACTGACAGCCTAAGAATCCTACCCTTCCACTGCTGTCTATGCACGGTATAAATCTTGCTCCTCTTCTAAAAGGAGTGAATGATAGAAGGGCTTTGAACAC
>BLSH010316057.1:865426-880371 GCA_018402905.1 Glandirana rugosa | reverse complement strand
GTATGTGTGTGTGTGTGTATATATATATATATATATATATATATATATACACACACACTATATTCTTATAGCTAGCATTAGTATGTTAAAGACCGGTTATGATGACCTTCCAATCTGAAAGCCTTCATCTGGTTTGTGTGATGATCTCATGTTTGGGCCTGGTGTCTTACCACTGTAGAATTAGCCTGAGGTGAAGGTTGCTTGGATAGGTTAGGATTGCTTACCCCCCATTGTCTTCTTCCTGATGAGGGGTACGGGCAGCATCTGTCATCTCTCTCCTCCAAACCACCATTTTCATATATGACACTCATTGGGAACAAGCTACCCTTTTTAGTGCATCTGCTGAGAAACATGAATGCAGTCTGATGGCCTTTGGATGTCTACCAGCATCCTAAGGCTTCTACTGTAAGAACTCCTTAGCTAGATCAAGTTGGTAATCTGCACAGAAAATATACAGAAACCTAATATATTGACAAGACTGAATGTGATGATTTCTCAGAAGCTGTCATTTGGTTGTATTGTCCCCTTTGCTGTACTTTGCCTTCTTTGTCCATCTCACAAAGGGCGCTTATTAAGGAAAACGTAAAAGAATGTTAGACAAGTTCCTGACAGGTTGGGATGGTGGCTCAATAAAGGATTTTACTTGGAACTGTAGGGAAGACAAGACAATACACTTTGTGGTTTTCATTAACATGTTTGAATGGTACTAGTTGTTCCTGATGGAAACCGTCTTACTTGAAAATTGCTGAGCCCTTTCAAACAATGCTCACTGACTTCTTCCAAATGGGCTGTCGCTACTCCACCTAAGAGTGCTTACGCCACAGGTTTTTTTTAAATCTAAATTTTATTTCTTTTGAAATGGCAAGGATACAGAGTCTGTCCAGCATTCTTCTGCATATAAATTGGCAAGATGGAAAGTCACATTGGCTTAAGACATGCTTGTATGTGAAAGTCATTCAAATTTCTGTGGTAACAAAAAACAAGTAACTTTTTTTTTTTTTTTTAACTCAAAGAATGCTTTATGAATATTATGGAACATCTTATAGAATATGATCTCTTTATATGTAACTATTGATTTCCGCATCCCTGCAATAATGTGATTTTTCCATTAATACCTTCACGCTTAAGGGTAAAACAAATATTAATGCCCAAGCACAATTTTGCAACTTTTGACATGTGTTAGTAAAACCATGTATATCATCACAACTACTTTATGCATTCAGGTAAATTATACCTTGTCTTTTTCAGCACAAATTGGGCTTTCATTTGGTGGTAAATGGTAATGGATATCTCCTGATTTCTTTTTTTCATTATCAAAGGAAAACTGGCCCAAAATAATAAACAAATATTATTATTTTTAATTTAGCTGTATATTTCTTGTTATTACCATATCCTACCACCAAAGAACAACCCAAAATAAATGTTCCTGCTCCTGGCAATCGCAGTGATACCACATATGCGTATGTTATTTGTTTGTACCCGTAGTACAGCTCAGAAACAATAGTGTGCATTTTCCTTTTTTTTTTTTAATTGCTGATGTAGTTGCAAGCCAAGCCTTTCAAAAGAGGGGGCACTCTGGTGAATTTTGGTCTTCATCAGACATTGTTTCTATCCAACCATAGACACTCTCAGGCTCCACCTATTGTTGCTGTGGTACTCTGCCATTACCAGCACGGTTAACAAGAGCAGAGCTAGAACAATTTGCTGATTTCTGCTCCAGCAATGGCTACTCCTTTAAACAACTGAAATCCTCTCTAAAGAAAAACCATTATGAAAGAAGTATGGGGTGGCCATTGCGAGCCTCATTCTGCAAAATCAGGTGGTTGTTATCCAGAGTCTCTAGCTTCAATATATATGTACTAACCTGAAAAAATTATGTATACCAGGAAAGTCAAAAGTATACACAATCCTGTTCTGGATCACCATGGCAACACGCCAGGAAAGATCAACATTGGCATCCTCTATATTTACGTATAATAAGTATAATAAGAGCAGAAGGCTTTGCAATTGGTAGATGAATTTCCATGAATTCCACCATTGTAGAAGAGGACTAGGCACTCTACGCAGTCTCCCTTCTCTTTTTTGTATGTATGCATTTATTTATTTTTTTTAATTTTGAAAAGTGTGAGCAGGGAGGTGATGGCTATGAAATGACTAAAAATGATCTTCACAACCTTCGGTAGGAGGTCATGCAAACTGCTGCAATCACTATTCTTTTTAAAGCACATTTACACTTTTGCAGCCACATTGGGACACCCACTTTATTTGTTACCAAGGTACCTATGGTGTCAGTCGCAAAGTGTCCAGGGCCATGCTGCACACACTGGGGGAAACCTGTTCCTGAAGATGTCTGGGGTATGTCTGCTAAAGAGTCAAGAATAATGGGATGGGTATGTTTCCAGGATCCTGCCTGTGTCTCTATCCTTATCAATGGGGACAACAGCAGCACTGTAGTGAGTCAGGGCTTTGCACCTATTGGAGCCTGTGCTCACTTGCTGGGCCCCCCAAGGGAGTAACTCAGGAGCATGGCCAAGGTTGCATCAGATATTTTTGGCTCTGGCGCTGCCTGCAACACTTTCTGTCAGGTTATAGCAAATTGGATCACACTTAGCTGGGGGTTTTTGCCTTCCTCTGGATCAACTGTTGGTGAAGGATTGTATATGGGATTATTTAGATACAAGTGTATATATATATATATATATATATACATATATATATATATATGTCTTTTTTCAGCCTAACTATGTAATCCACTATGTAACCCTCTAACTGCCTCCTTTGCTGGAAAGCTAGAGCTGTTAATGTAAGTTAAACAACGACAGACTGATTGGCTGGATCACCAGGTGATAAAACTATATTACAGGGGGACAAAGACTGCTGTGTTAATGCAACTGACAGACTGTATCATATATGTATTTTTATTGGCCATAGTTACACTTTAACACTTCTGTATTAACTAGAAGAAAGCTCAGCTACTACAGTATGTCTGAGTTTTAGGCGGGTGCAGGTTGCAGTATTTCCTCCATCCTGAAGGTGGCTCTGTGCCATTTCTTTAGGCTGGCAGCAGACCATTGAGGACTAACTATCCCCTGCTATGGGTTCCAGGCAGCCATCTTGGGGAAGATGTAATATCCTTTGAACATATGAACAAAATATGATAACATGTGCCCTCAAGGTCCTTAGTCACCTGAAAATATCCAATATCGGACAGTTTCTAACAAGAAAGAGACAGGAAAACTCATAATAGATACCAAAATCTTGACAAAGAATTGCATAAAAAAGAGATTCAGCATTATTTGATGTGCCAGCAGTGTGGGCTTAATATAAGCACACAGACCCTCCATGCTGGTTAGGGAGAGAGTGGGAGAGAGGCACCAGTCGAGAAGGGAAAGAGTAGATTTCCCCTTACAGGATGTCTCCTCTGCCAGCTTCCTGGAACAGTCTCCCACTGGCAGCTGGATATCTGCAAGGACATCTGTGGATTGCAGTGTGAACAAGCAATATAATAGTCCTGCTTAGGGAAGTGATCCTCTGGCATTCTGTGGTATGTAAGTATCTGATCTATTACTATTGGAAAGTGCCTTGTGGATAAATAGTACCCGTTTCTGCCTGAAGAAGTGAATAACCTGCAACATACAGTGGGTACGGAAAGTATTCAGACCCCCTTAAATTTTTCACTCTGTTATATTGCAGCCATTTGCTAAAATCATTTAAATTCATTTGTTTTCCTCATTAATGTACACACAGCACCCCATATTGACAGCAAAACACAGAATTGTTGACATTTTTGCAGATTTATTAAAAAAGAAAAACTGAAATATCACATGGTCCTAAGTATTCAGACCCTTTGCTCAGTATTTAGTAGAAGCACCTTTTGATCTAATACAGCCATGAGTCTTTTTGGGAAAGATGCAACAAGTTTTTCACACCTGGATTTGGGGATCCTCTGGCATTCCTCCTTGCAGATCCTCTCCAGTCCTGTCAGGTTGGATGGTGAATGTTGGTGGACAGCCATTTTTAGGTCTCTCCAGAGATGCTCAATTGGGTTTAAGTCAGGGCTCTGGTTGGGCCATTCAAGAACAGTCACGGAGTTGTTGTGAAGCCACTCCTTCGTTATTTTAGCTGTGTGCTTAGAGTCATTGTCTTGTTGGAAGGTAAACCTTCGGCCCAGTCTGAGGTCCTGAGCACTCTGGAGAAGGTTTTTGTCCAGGATATCCCTGTACTTGGCCGCATTCATCTTTCCCTCAATTGCAACCAGTCGTCCTGTCCCTGCAGCTGAAAAACACCCCCCTAGCATGATGCTGCCACCACTATGCTTCACTGTTGGGACTGTATTGGACAGGTGATGAGCAGTGCCTGGTTTTCTCCACACATACCGCTTAGAATTAAGGCCAAAAAGTTCTATCTTGGTTTCACCAGACCAGAGAATCTTATTTCTCACCATATTGGAGTCCTTCAGGTGTTTTTTAGCAAACTCCATGCGGGCTTTCATGTGTCTTGTACTGAGGAGAGGCTTCCGTCGGGCCACTCTGCCATAAAGCCCCGACTGGTGGAGGGCTGCAGTGATGGTTGACTTTCTACAACTTTCTCCCATCTCCCGACTGCATCTCTGGAGCTCAGCCACAGTGATCCTTGGGTTTTTCTTTACCTCTCTCCCCAAGGCTCTTCTCCCCCGATAGCTCAGTTTGGCCGGAAGGCCAGCTCTAGGAAGGGTTCTGGTCGTCCCAAACATATTCGATTTAAGGATTATGGAGGCCACTGTGCTCTTAGGAACCTTAAGTGCAGCAGACATTTTTTTGTAACCTTGGCCAGATCTGTGCCTTGCCACAATTCTGTCTCAGAGCTCTTCAGGCAGTTCCTTTGACCCCATGATTCTCATTTGCTCTGACATGCACTGTGAGCTGTAAGGGCCGGTTCACACTGGAGCGGCGCGGAGCGGCGCGAAGCGGCGCTCCAGGCGATCTCAGGCGGCTTGCGAGGAGACTTCTATCATAGAAGTCCATGCAAGCCGCCTGAGATCGCCCTAAAAATAGTGCAGGGACCATTTTTCTAAGGCGGAGCGAAGCGATTCGCTCCTATTAGAACGGTCCCATTTGCACAGCATTGAGGCGAATTGTCAGGCGACTCAAGTCGCCTGACAATTCGCCTAGATGTGAACGGGCCGCGGAGTCGCGCCGCTCCAGTGTGAACCGGCCCTAAGGCCTTATATAGACAGGTGTGTGGCTTTCCTAATCAAGTCCAATCAGTATAATCAAGCACAGCTGGACTCAAATGAAGGTGTAGAACCATCTCAAGGATGATCCGAAGAAATTGACAGCACCTGAGTTAAATATATGAGTGTCACAGCAAAGGGTCTGAATACTTAGGACCATGTGATATTTCAGTTTTTCTTTTTTAATAAATCTGCAAAAATGTCAACAATTCTGTGTTTTGCTGTCAATATGGGTTGCTGTGTGTACATTAATGAGGAAAATAAATGAACTTTAATGATTTTAGCAAATGGCTGCAATATAACAGTGAGTGAAAAATGAAAAAAGAGTGAAAAATTTAAGGGGGTCTGAATACTTTCCGTACCCACTGTATGTAGTGCCATTGATGTTAATTGCCTTGTTTCTATGAATAATCAATTTCTAAGACCTAGATAAAGTTTAAATATGCATTTGTGTTTACTCAATTCTCGGATACACTGGTTAGGCCCCACCTACAAAGTAGAGCCTCTTACTGAGCCTAGACACCACAGCTAAATGACCAGTTTGTGACAATAGCACAGAGTGCAGCTTGGTCCAT
Organism: Glandirana rugosa; assembly: GCA_018402905.1. Classification (NCBI taxonomy): domain Eukaryota; kingdom Metazoa; phylum Chordata; class Amphibia; order Anura; family Ranidae; genus Glandirana; species Glandirana rugosa. Next base: position 874,584 of record BLSH010316057.1, on the reverse strand, counting down.
AGCTGGCATTTAGGAGTTCTACATGGGATGAATCCTGTCTTTTCCAGTCGGGTCTGAATCAGCATTAAGTCTTGAGTACCACCAAGGGTCAAGTTTTGGCCTTAGCGGTTCTTTATCAGAACTCTTGCACTCGTTATTGAAGGCCTTTGTACGGGGAGTTGCTCACATTGTTCCTTCCAGGGGCGGACGGATAGGGGTCGCAGGAGTCGCCATGGCGACCGGGCCCCATGCTGTGTGTCTGGGTACATGTGTGTGGGTGCATGTATGTGTGTAAGTCCATGTATGTGTGTGGGTGCATGTATGTGTGTGGGTCCATATATGTGTGTGGCTGCATGTATGTGTGGGTCATGTATGTGTGTGTGGCTACATGTGTGTGGGTCCATGTATGTGTGTGGGTACATGTGTCTGTGGGTCCATGTATGTGTGTGTCTGCATGTATATGTGTGGGTGCATGTAAGTCTTTGGGTATATGTATGGGGGTGTATGCATATGTGTATACGTGTGGGTGCCCCCCTATGTGTACAATCACTAATTTTTTTTCCCCGCTTGTTAATAGTACCAGCAAAAAAAATGATGTTACTCTGAAAGCGATCCATGCTCAGGCAATTGACAGCTGGTAAAGGGGCAATCTGTTGCCTCCTGACCGCCTGTTTTAACCCTCTAAATGCATCACCACTATGCTGCAACTGTGTGCAATGCACACAGTTATGGAGTGGTTGCAGTGCATCCTCATTCACCTAGGGGTAACCTTCAAGGGAGCCATGACTGTAAACAGATTGAGAAACTCCGGCATAGAGGAAACAATCTCTCCCTTTTCCTCCTGCAGCCGCTGAATGCCTGCGGGAGGGAGTGGAGGAGAAGTGTGGGGGGAAATGGAGAGATTGGTTCCTTTTATATGCAGCCACACACTTGCGACCGGGCCCTGGCGTTCCGCCACCGGGCTCAGCGGAAAGGGCCCTGTCGGGGGGGCGCTTCATGGTTTCTTGCATCGGGGCCCTGAGGGTTCTAGTTACGCCACTGGTTCCTTTTGTACATTCCCCAGTGACGTTGTAGGATCTCCCCCTGTCAGCTTTTTAAAGACAGCTCTTTGAACCTATCACAGATATCCCTCTGTCTATCCTTACTCACAAGGATACCTTTCCTGTGGTCATCGCTTCTGCCAGGTGAGTTTCTGAATTGGCAGCCTAAGTAAGTACTCTTTCTTGTGCTGCACAAGGGCATGGTTGTTTTGAGACCCAGGGCCTCTTTTTATCTCCAAAGGTGTTTTCTTCACCTTTACCAGGACATTCTACTATCTCTCTGTCCTGCTCTTAAACATCCCAAGGAGAATAAAATAAATTGTGCCCCCCCCATGCAGGTTTAAGTCATAATGTACTTGTATGCACCACATACTAGCACGTTATGACAGAATTACCTGGACACGAGCCCTCCAGCGCAGTGCTGTCATGGGTTCCTGCCACTTCAATCTCCACCCTGTCTTCCTTCCGGGTTCACAGACTCCGGCTGTATAAATGGCCAGGGTCACAATTAAGTCACTCCCGCGCTGGAGTCCTGGCACAGAGCTCTGAAGGTACAACACAGGTATGTCTTCCCTTCAAAGTGCATGTGCCGGTGATGTCACTGGCTGTACTCTGTGCGAATATCTCCTAAACAGTGCGAGTTTAGGAGATATTTACTGTACCTACAGGTGTGCCTTATTATAGGGTTACCTCTAAGTACAAGTTAAAAAGTGGACTTAACTTCCATTTTAAGCTGTTTGTTTTGTGGACCTATTAGCCTTTTTTTCTCTGTTGCCCTTTCCTCTGTAGGACTGCTTCTAGACGTCCCTATGTATCCGAATTACTTCATCCTGTGTCCTATAGTGTGCTTCAAGGAAAGGAGGTTGCAGTAAGTAAAACGTACTATTTTTCTGTTCCTACAGAATATTTAAAGAGACAAAATATATAAAAATGTTTAGGTTTTGGAGAGATGTACAAAAATATGTGTAACGCCCCCAAAGTGTAGGCGTTTTTTGGAGAGGTCTTTTTGATAGGAGAGGCAAAATTTAGTCAGGCCTGACTGTTTTGATCTGGGCTGGGGAGTGGCTCAGGGAGTGGCTGGAGATGGAAGGAAGGAACATCCTTTGGCATTTCCTCCCCTTTGAGCAGAGAAGGCTCTGGAGAGGGGGGTGGATGAGGAGGTGTCCCTTTCTGATGTATGACAAGGAGCCCTGACCAATCTACAGTCTGGATTGGCAGGAGGCAGGCCTCCTTAAATACAGCATTCTGCCAGCAGGGGGGAGGAGAAGTCGGGTGGAAGTGTGGAGAATGTAGCAGAAGTGCTGTGGAGGCCTCTACCCAGGAGGGATCCCCCAGTCTGGGGTGGTGACATTGAGGCCTGGAGGCTCGGGTGCAGCCATGAATGAGGTGGATTCCTGGAGCAGCACAAGGGAGTAAGAGAACAGCAGAGGTGCTACTGAGGACACTTTAAAGTATCCACTGGAGTCGGTGAGTAACAGACCCTGGGAGATGGAGGAAAGGCTGTAGCAGGCTGGGAGAGAAATAGTGGACAGTCTGTGGAGGTCTCAAGAGCCAGTCAGGGGAAGGAGTGTCACTGGGAGGAAAGAAGGCCGGTGTGACCTGGAAGAGGGATGGGCTGGAAGTTGTAGTCTATGAAAGGTCTAGCTAGCACCGACGTACTAAGGTACACTAGAGGATTCCTTGACCCTGGCCTGTAACGGGTGGTCCGGAGGTCCTGCTGACAGAGTACAGGCCTCGCCATGTGCTAGCTGCGGTGAAGAGAAAGGAATGGAGTGAGCCTGATAAATTTCCCTTCAGGTCAGGAAACTAAGTGAAGTGCTGGAGAGAAGTGAAAGAGCAATAGTCTGCAAGAGAAGTGCTGGAGGAAGTAGAGTGCATATACGGTCATGTATATAGATGGTCCTGTAACCAATTCTTTGGGCATCCTCCAGTCACCTCTTTTCCCCATCCAAGTTAACCCCCTAAATAAAACGAATAAAAACAAGAGCCGGCCTCTTCAGTGACTTCGGATGTGTGAGGCTGGGTCCACATATGAACCGCATGCGGCTCACAGCAGGGGTCCGGTGCGTCCTGGTTCACCGTTTCAGGTCAGATTTCAGCTCGAATTTTGGCTGAATTCGGACCTGAAACGGACCAAAAGTCGCACCGCGTTTTTGGGAAAAACGCACCAGACCTGCTGCGGAGATATGTGAACCGGCTCCATAGAGAGCCGGTTAAAATCTCCTGCTATTGTGAATTGGATGTGGGGAACCCGCAACCAATTCGCAATGGTGTGAACCCAGCCTGAGCTATGGTGTGATTGAGGGCAGCTATAAGGTGAACCACAGCTACCAGCCACTCCCAAGGGAGCACATGGCTACATATGCTTTTATTTAACCTGACAAACACTTTGGGTGGTAATGCAGGTGAAGAACAGGACAATATCACACTGGGCAAGACCTAAAATAAGAAACCGAGCACAGAGTGAGTGACTAGTAGTTAGTGGTCATGTATGGTAAAAGGAAAGTGACGCTGAAACCAAAGGTAGGTGATAAACTTGTCTTTATAGGCAATACAATGTATATATAGTAATACATACTATAATAAATGTTAGGTCTTGGTATGAATATAGCATTGAATAGTTTATAAGCATTAAGTAGACATAATTTGCTGCCTCATGTTATCTGTTTATCAGTAAATTGAGGGATGCATTTTACATTCTCTGCCTGAACTCGTTATAATTGTAAATGTTTCACAGGAGCGTAATAAGTGACTCGAGGAGAAGACCATCTGATCTTTACTCATTTGGTTGTAGTTAGCCCTTTCACTTACTTTCATGCTGTGTTTTCATTATAGAGCTGTTCTCAGCTCTGCTGCCAAATGGATTTCTGTCCACTTCTATTTCTAGAGCTGTGATATTTCCTCTCCTGGGAGGCTACTCTGTGTGTAAAATGTTTCCATACAAGCTTGTCCACTCTCAGCATGTTCGACCCATTGTATAATCACTATCCTCAGGCTCTTCAGTGTCTCATACGCTCATTTATAATGTAATTAACAGACATTTGCCTGATGCCAATCTAGAGTAGAATTGAGGGCTCTGCTACATAGATGATTTCTCAGCTTTTCTGATATGCAACATATTTCCTCTACTTTTCTACAGCTGATAAGGGAGTTTGCAGCCCTAGACGTCAGGGCTGGCCCTACTATGGGTCCCAGTGGGTCCATTGGACCCAGGCAGCACTTTGAGAGGGGCAGCCAACTGAACCATGGCCACCTCTCCTTATCTTTTATTTACTCAGCAAATTGACGACCAAGATTTTTTTTCCAGCAGTTTCGTGTGTCAGGACAACTGCCCCCCCGGGCTGCTCTACCTGCCCCTATACTACCCTAGCCTATCTATATGCTGCCCTAGCCTGTCTATATACTACCCTAGCCTTTCTATATACTACCCTAGCCTTCCTATATACTACCCTAGCCTTCCTATATACTACCCTAGCCTGTCTATATACTACCCTAGCCTGCCGATATACTACCCTAGCCTGTCTATATACTACCCTAACCTGCCCCTATACTACCCTAACCTGCCCTAGCCCGCCCTTATACTGCCCTAGCCCGCCCCTTGGAATTGAACATAATGGTATGTCATATAATTGTGGGAGCCTTTTGGTGGGCACAATTTTTTTTTGGGGGGGGGGGGCAGCATTTCATACTTAGACCCAGGCAGCACAATGTCTTGGGCTGGCCCTGCTAGACTTCAATGGGTCACACCGTGCCACAGTCACCCACACATTATAGTCACCCACACACTGCTCCTCATTTATGCAACTGTACTTCTCAAGCTTACAATCATTTAACAGCACCGTCAATTTAGAATAATTGAAAAACTGAACTCCAACCTCAACCCCAAGTGCTTGTAAAGCCTCGTTTATTTAAAAAATAAAAATAACAAACATGTTATACTTGCCTCCTCTATGCAGTTGGATCTGCACAGAGCAGCCTGGGTCCTCCTCTTCTGCTCTCCTGGCCCCTCCCTCCTGTTCAGTGCCCCAACAGCAAGCAGCTTGCTATGGGGGCACCCAAGCCTAGTCACAGCTCTGTGTGTCCAATCAGACACTGAGCCCCAACCCGGCCCGCCCCTTCTCTCCCCTCCCTCTTAAGTAACTGGCTTTGACTGACAGCCACGGAAGCCAATGGCTCTGCTGCTGTGTCTCAGCCAATCAGGAGGAGAGTCCTGGATGGCTAAGACACTCGTGGACATCGTTGGAGAGAGATGGGGCTCAGGTAAGTAATAGGGGGGGGGGTGCTGGGGGGCTGCTACACACAGAAGGTTTTTTATCTTAATGCATAGAATGCATTAAGATAAAAAAAAACTTCTGCCTTTACAAATCCTTTCAGATGTTGTTCTTCTACTGTACCCAAACTGCTTACTCTGATTTCACTGCACACTGTGAGCTTTTCACAATGTGTAATAGAAACGGCATCCTTTCAGATACAGCCCATCTCATTTCCTGATTGGAGGACATCCAGCGTCATCTAGCCCCACACCTCAGCCTAACTGTCCTAGGCCTGCCCTATTCATTACATTTCTGTTCTTTTCTTTTATGAAGGGCCAGCATCAAACATGGGCATTACCTAGGGTGGTCTACATGCAAATGCAGCCTGCCTAGGAATATCCAATCCAATCAGTCTGACATTCACTAAGAGCCCTTTCACACTGGGGCAGCGCGAGCGTCAGTGGTAAAATGCTGCTATTTTAGGCACCGCTATTTGGGCGGCAGCGGGGCGCTTTTAACCCCTAAGAAGGTGTATACACCGCTCCTCCACCGCCCCGCCCATTAAAATGAATGGGCAGCACTTCCGAAGCACCGGTACTTTTAACCCCTTCTTAGGGGTTAAAAGCGCCCCGCTGCCGCCCAAATAGCGGTGCCTAAAATAGCAGCATTTTACCACTGACGCTCGGGCGGCCCCAGTGTGAAAGGGCTCTTAGTGAATGAAAATGCTGCTTGCAGGAGTTTACCTTTCCTGCAAGCGCGCCGCCCCAGCGTGAAAGGAAACACTGACTTGAGGCGCTTTACAGGCACTATTTTTAGTTAAAAAATGCCTGTAAAGCGCCTCAGTGTGAAAGGGGTCAGATCAAGGCATTTTGAAATTTGCATAACTCCTCTCAAGAGCCAGCCTAATATCTGCATTAGGGTTGAAGGTTTTTGAGATGAGTACTTAGACAAGATACTGTAATGATTTTAGGAAGCCACGTGTAGTGCACCCCCAAGAAGCTGCAGGTGAAATGGGACCCCCCACCCTGCACAGCCAGGCACACTTAATCTTCACAGTCTCCCAGTGTCAGAAAACAGTCCAGCACTTTGTTTTGTTATTTTATTGAGGGGATAACACTTGGATGAGGTGTAGGGGTACTACGGGATGCCCACTTGACTTAGTACATAGGCAAAGTGGTCCCTGACGTTTGTTCTGTCTATATACACTCCTTAGCTTCCTCCAGCACACTTGCTTGCAGAACTTTGCTGGGACACTGATAAAAAGATGATCTGACTCAACACAGATTGTTGAGCAAAAGCCTTTTACAGGCAGGAACCTGAGGCCCCTTTTAGATGTGTAGCAAAAATCAGTGTCCAGCTTACAACCCTGTGGCTACTGATCCCAGCACCACCTCTTCAGGCAATACCAGCCTGCCTGGCTGCAGCTGCCCATTTCACTAGCCCTCCTGGCTACTTCTCCACAGTTCTCCCAGACTGAAACTCACTCACCGGCCTACCCGACTGACTTCTCTGGAGAACTCCTGGACGTGCTGACCTGCTTCTGCTGTCCTCTCCTTGCTCCTGTGCCTCCAGGAGAGATTTTCCTCCATGTGTTGTAGAAGGCCCCCCCCCAACAACCGAGCCTCAGGCCTAAGCTCACCCCCCCAGGCTAGGGGGCACCCTCGAGGGCCACCAACTGCCTCCTCAGCACTCCATCTTCCACCTGTCTGCCCCTGCTGGCATGACCATGAGTATTTATGAAGTACCTGCCCCCTGCCAGCCCATTTTCTTGGGGACTGGCTGGGGCCAGGGGTGGCCCATCTATTAGGGGTGCAGGGGTGCCGCCACCCCTATCCATGCCTCCAGCCCCCTAATCTACATTCAGGTCGCTGGATGCATGGATTCCAATGGGGGAGGTGTTTTTTCTTGAAGCATGTGATTAGAGCCAAAGACTCTAATAGGCTTCAAAAAAGGGTGGGCTCAGGGTGCAGAGCACTGCAATCTGAGCCCACCAAGTTATGTGACAATATATTTCAATATATTACAATATATGAATATTCGCTATTTTCACACTGAATCTCCTCCCCGCCAATCAGGAAGTGGGCCCTGAGACCCGTTTCCCAATTGGCCAAAACACCTGGCGATCCTATTGGACCACGATAATGAGAGAGGAGGAGAGAGGAGATGTAGATGCTGCCGGAGGAGATGCAGAGGCTGCCGGAGGAGACACAGAGGCTGCCAGAGAAGACACACAGGAGTAAGCCACCGCCCCGAAGGGAAGCGCTGCCTGGTGGTAAGTGCGGGGCTCATTGACTGACCAACTGGGGGTGGGGGGAGGGGTGCTGGTGACCCAACCCAAATGACCCATGGGGGTGAATGTGGGTGCATTGTTTGCCACCCCCCAAATATACCACCAGCCTCCACTGGCTTGGGCCCTCATCAATACTTCAATCAGCTCCTCCTAGACTACACCCTCCACTTCTGAAATCTTCCCCAAGATTCCAGAGAGCAGGGGGAGTTACCAGAGAAACTATATACATCTAGCACACTAGAGGGTGCTACATACGTATAGCACTCCAACAGTCATGTTCTGTTAGGATTGTGCAGAAGCACAGAGGCTTAGTGACTACATCTTTGGGTCTAAAACAGTGGTTCTCAACCTCGGTCCTCAAGTACACCCAATAGGCCATGTTTTGGGAACTTCCCTTGGATAAAATAGTTCTTATTAATGGATCGTTGAGGGTACTTGAGGACAGGGGTTGAGAACCACTAGTCTAAAATAAGGTATATAATGTATACAGAGCCCGTTGAAGACAAAGATGAACAGTAACAACTGGGCCTCTCTTAGAATAATCATTAGAAATGTCCTGGGAGTTTTCCAGTTGGGTTTCATGAGGTATGTAAATGGCCTACACCTATAGCAAGGGCATTACCCAACTTTAGCTAAAGCTGCACAGTTAGTTTTTATCTGCAGACACCTCTTATTTGTATAGGGAGTTTTGGTAAAGGTGAAATACCCTTTAATGCCTAATTTTCAGTTCTGATGGCAAATTTAACCATTTTAAGAGTGTTTTAATATTTTGCCCACTACCCCTTTTAACCACTTCAGCCCCGGAAGGATTTCACACTTTAGGACCAGAGCACTTTTTGCGATTCGCACTGCATCGCTTTAACTAATAATTGCACGGTTGCGCAACGTTGTACCCAAACAAAATTTGCATCCTTTTTTTCCCGCACAAATAGAGCTTTCTTTTGGTGGTATTTGATCACCTCTGCGTCATTTCTGATCGCCGCTATAAATATAGTATTTATAAATATAAAAAAAGAACGACAATTTTGCAAAAAAAAAACAATTTTTCTTACTTTTTCCTAAAATATGAATCCAAAAATATATATATAAAAAAAACTTTTTTTTCATAGGTTTTGGCCGATTTATATTCTTCCTCATATTTTTGGTAAAAAAAAAATTGCAATCGGCATTTATTGATTTGGTTTGCGCAAAAGTTGCCGCATTTACAAATGATGAGAATTCATTTCTGGAGTTTTTATTATTTTTTTTTTACTAGTAATGGCAGCAATTTTTAGTGGTACTGCGATGTTGCAGCGGACATGTCGGACCATTTTGACACTTTTTTGGGACCATTGGCATTTATACAGAGATCAGTGCTATAAAAATGCACTGATTACTGTGTAAATTCCATTGGCAGTGAACAGTGAAAGGGTTAACTGTGTTCCCTAGGCGTGTTCTAACTGTATGGGGGCTGGGCTGGCAGGGGGAGGGGAGTGATCATGGGTTCCATATACAGGAAGCCTGTGATCACAGCCCTTCCCCCTCTGTCAGAACTGTTCACTTACCGTTTACTTACACGGACCTCCGTTCCTTCACTGCGGGGGGGGGGGGGGGGCG
>BLSH010316057.1:821136-834894 GCA_018402905.1 Glandirana rugosa | reverse complement strand
ATCGTATTCGTGAAACTAATAATAAACAAATAAAGTTGATATTCCAACCGCGAATAGTAAACAAACATAATAAGTGTCATATCAAACGACCATATATCGTCGGAAGGACCCCCTTCTTGTGAGGGAGTGAATCTTCAAATTATCTCCAACTAGGTGCCGCGTTAGTCAATTTTGTAAAAGTGTAATACGGTCTAACTACCTTGTTGTCCACTCGACTCAGCTTACCCTGTGACCCTAAACAACAGTTGTTACATGTAACCGTGGGTACTAGGGGACATTATCCTCTAGATGTCTTGGGTGTTCATTTGTCCCCCAGGAAGGCTGCTATATACCAGCAAACTATACTGTGAATAATACAAACAAATGATAAGCGCCAACCTTATAGTTGAAATAAACAAATAATAATCAAAGTGCTTATGCTAAAAACAATAAGTGACCATCCACCAATGATATGAATTCAATCAACTGATATAAAGTCCATTAATGTCCATCATAAATAAATAAGTGACAATAGTGCTCTTCAGTGCTTCAAATGATAAAAAAGGTGCCACATCACACGTGCCAAGTGCCAGGATCCCACTGGTGTCCCTACTCACCAGAGCGAGTGGACCCACTGCTTTGCAGTCAGTGGGTCAGAAATCGCAAAGTTGATGACCGATAGTCTCTGGCTGGACACTGGAGCAAAGGATATACCTCCTTCCCCTTTCACTGGCAAGCCTTGGAACGCACTGGAACTGGTGCTTTTTTAACCTCTTTCCCCTCTGTTCAGTGACTCAGAAAACACAAGGGGACCAACATAGTGTAATCCGTATAAACTTTTAATAATGCGCATAAATAAAATCCTACTTACAGGATGATGATTTAAAAACAGCGTCTCGTATAACACATGTGCAAGCTGGTATCATGGGCTCCCGCCCCGCACAAGCTGCCGGCGGACGTGACGCGACTGACCTCGGAGGACCGGAAGTGACGTCAACGCGTTTCGCTTCCTGTATCAAAGCGTCATCACGGACGTTGGTTTCCGGTTTCTCCTCCCTATTTATCTCCAGGCCACCCCCCCAGCTTTACCAGCTGTCGAGGATAAACTGAATGACATTCTCTTCCGCCCTCCAGGTCTGCCGCATCACGCCGCCATCTTGTGGCAGATGATAAAACTACATGTTAAACTTTATTATAGATGGTAACTATAATGGCATCCAGCCCCCGTGAGGCTCTCGGGCACAGGAAAACAAACCTCCAACCAGTTGCACCTGTGTCCTCTGTCCCCCAAGGGCTGTTTGTCCCTACAGTACATCCAATAAACATAAATTGACAATAAAATTGGTATAAATATATTGTTTACACTAAATTGTTAAAATAGGATGAATTAAATTAATGTGGAAGAATTGAATAAATTGATGTTACAATATTCTACAATTGGGGATACAGATAGGTTAGAGTATGTTATCAAGCAATAGCTACAAATCTCCTCATTTGTCTCCTAAGGATGACATAATCACTAGAATGTATTAAGATAAAAATAAAAATATAAAATAGAGAGCCCAACGCGAAACCTATTTATGTCTCCCTCAATACTGGCCTTCACCAGTTCGCCAGGAAACAATTTACATCTAGGTCCACATTGAGCCCCTTTGGGTCCAAAGTGTCCAACCTATGGATCCACTGGGATTCATTCTTCGATATGGCCCTGACACGGTGGATGCCCCTCCAATGCTCTTCCACCCTATCAATCCCACAGAAAGTTATCAACCTAGGTTAGATCTAAAGCATTACCACCTCTGACTGCTAGTCTCAGGAGATTTGGGGTGAGATGTGGTGATGTCACTATTGTGCTATTCACTGTTCTTGCTGGAAGTTCTGACATGAGGATGCAAACCCTGCCCCTACCAAAATGGCTATCTCCACATTTTGTGTATCCACCTAGCTTTGTGCTGGGCTGCATGTCCTCCATGTGCATTAATACCAGGTGGTGGGGGCGCACCCACTTAATAACCAATTCCTGCCCAGCATAGGTTAGTTCCCTGGGCACCATGGGGGACTCCCAGCATGGCCTCACCAGCACCACCAGTAGTCTTCCTAAAGCCATACAGCAATGGACATCAGCAGCATCTTCACCCAGCATCTGTTTGTTTACAAATTACATCCTCATCTAGAGGCTAGGACAGTGGTTCTCAACTCCAGTCCTCTGGACCCACTCACAGGCCAGATTTTAAGTATTACCTTGGGGAGATGCAGACTAGAATGCTGCAATCACTGAGCAGCAAATGATATCACCTGTCATGTATTTCAGTTATCCTGCAAACCTGGCCTGTTAGTGGGTCCCGAGGACCGGAGTTGAGAACCACTGGGCTAGGAGAAGGAAGAGTCCCAGCAACAAAAATACTTTTAACTGTTTACTGAAACAGATGATTTGCAGCTACATCCTTCCATCATTTCAAGGGTAACAGCAAATTCCTTTAAAATTGCAAACAGTTAATACAGCAATAACAAGCAGAGAGCCAAGTTGGGAGGCTATACCTTTTTTTAGAGGGGTTTGCCACGGCCCTGCATCCTATGCGAAATAGAAAACAAACTACCCCAATAGCCCTGCACCTTTCCATGCATGCTTCCTTCCTAAAGGGAAGTTCCCAGCGCTAGAGCTTAAAAGCCGAGTACACAAATATCGAAATTTGCCCGGTTCAGCAGGAACCGGCCAATTTTGGTCCATGTTATACCCTTCTCTGTTAAACAGAAGTCAGTTGTCAGACCGACTTCTGTTGAACAGTCCTGCTGCCTAACCAGTATTTGATCAGCACATGCAACCAATAGCTGCAGTGCTGATCTGTGTATTCTGGCGGGAAGAGTCTCTGCTGTCAGAATACAATAGTGTGGTGGGGGAGATGCCTGCATTCACAGGATGCAGGAATCTCTCCATTTTTTTTGGTCAACCTGCTAGTTGAATGGAAAAAAAAACGTTGTGTGTGTACCCACCTTATAGGATTAAATCTTTGCCATGGTCTGGTCCTTGAAATGCTTCCCATGATGATCAACAACCCAAGTGGACTCCCATCAGAGCATATAGACAGACCCCTCTTTCTCAGGATGCCACACACTGGCAGAGGCAGGGCTGGCACTACCCTACCCTCTATGATAACACCCCATTTTGGGTACCACTCATGGCTAAATGTGGCATCTATCAGCTTTCTCTGCTTTTCGGTCCCAGAACATCTCAGATGCACCCATTTTTTCTCAACATCAACAATTTCTGCATTTTGCTGTGGGCAGTTTTGGCTTTATTCTGTACTAAGAGGATTTATGTTGTGGGTGTCTGGATGATATCCTGTTAAATAATCAGTCCTCCCTATTCCTGTTAGTCAAGATCCAACCGATGGTGCAAATTCTGGTTGGATGCTAAATTGGAGGAAGTTATTGCTAGACACATCTTCCAGATTAGATTACTTGGGCCTGACATTAGACATGGCCCTGTCCATTACTTCCCTGCCAAGGTGCAAATTTCTGTCCCTTCACTCTCATGCCTGGGCCTTTTAATTGTGCCCTTGTTTCTTTGCTCTTTGTTTTGTTGTACTCTGGGAAGTTTGTTACAAATATAATTTAGTTGTGAAATATTTTGTCAGCAATGGTGAATAAACAGTATCTGGCTAATATAGTTATTTGAGTAATTATACTTAGCGCCCTGTTATAAAATGTTTATCTTATGAAAAAAAAAGGATTTTTTTGTTTGAGGCTCACATAGCTATTTTCCTAGGTATATATGATAGTCATTGAGCTGTATTCTCTTTTTTTGCAGCTATGTCTCCCAATGTGCTGTAAATGTCTTACATTTTCTCCAACCCATTATAGCAAATAACAGCACTTTTCTCCCTTCTCTTATTGTTTTAATGTACCTCTGAAAATGAAGATCATCCTGTTGCTTAAACAGTAGTTGTTACATTGTTACAATGAAACTTTTATACTATTCTTCATTCATGTGTGGTGGCTGTATGTAAGTAATCTCTATTTTTGTTAGTGCGGTGGGCTTTACCTTGTATTTTCATTTATTGTGCTGCATAGATTTCCAGGGCCCAACACCATAGAATTGTTATCTTGTATTGGTATTCTTGTGCTTTGTACTTAGCGAAAAAAAACACAGGCGCTGTGGTTGCAGAATTCAGCAATACAGATCTATATTGGTGAATATCTAACTCTGTAATTCTTAATTGTAGTAAACTATGTACCCCTTTTAATAAAGAAAAAATAGCATTTTACAAATACCTCTGGTGTGAGTAAGCTAATACAGTGTGCCTTTTGACATTTGCATATTTGTTATACCCTCATTTTCTGAATATGGTTTCCAAAGAATCCCTTATGACCTTATATACTTGAGTACTTGTTCTCATTGGTTTTAAATATTCTACATTTATTTTCCTAAACTTGAAATTGATATTATAATTGTAGTTTAGCAGGCATTTATCAACAACTTTAAACAGTTAGAACTACCCAATAGAAGTACACATACCACTGGTTAAATAACTATGATATAACAGGATAAACTAAAACAGTGTTGGTCGACTTTTAATTTATGGTGGGCTGCACAATAGCAATCAGATCAGTTTAAATCAGTTTAGATCAGTTTAAATATATATGTTATGCCACTGTCAATGGAGACCCAGTCTCGATACCTCCAGTATGAAAAAAAAAAAGGGGGGGCCCAGCTCCTGCATGTCTATGGCGCACATTCTCTAAATCTAGATGTGCAATTGGATATAGAGAATATACCCCCTTTGCATGTAAAACCACAAACACCACAATCAAGATAGCCAGTCCTACACTGCATGGACTATATATAGGGGCATTAATTGGACAGAAAAGGGGCATAGCTGATATAGCTATTCAACCCATGCCACCCGCCCCCCTGGGTATCTTGCTTGTGGTGTTTGTGGTTTTACATGTGAGGGGTGCAGAATGTGCACTATAGACACACAGGAGCTGGGTCCCTTTTTTTTTTTGTTCATATTTGGAGGTATCAAGACTGGGTCTCCATTGGCAGTGGCATAACATATATATTTAAACTGATCTATTGGACTAGATCGTTTTTGTTCTGTGTTCTATACCTATTTCTATTGGACGTGAGCTATGAGCTATGCTATGGCAGCCGTCCCCTCTCTGTCAATTTATTATACAAGAGACAATGGTATAATGGTACACTTTGACCGTCGTCAGTAGGCGAGCTATCCAGGCCGTCCTGCTCAGCTGTATGCAGAATATGGCCAGGGGCAGAGTGGGGGGTGTTTTTAGCTGCATTGCTCCGGGGAGAGGGCGGTGCTGTGTCGGGGCTCTGCTTTGCAGTTACTGCTGCTTTACTTCCGGGATCGGAGGATCTCCATGCTGTCCCCTGAACTGATGTGCGGCGATCCAGTGAAGTATATGCTTGCCCCTCTTGCCCACCCTTCTGGCCACCCCGTTCTTATTCCCCCTTTCTCTTCTCCCCCTATTTTACAGTGGATCGTGTGGCTCTTTTTTGTTTTTTTCGCTGTGCACAGGAGCCAGATGGCTCTAATGGACACCGGAGATAAAGGGATATGATTGGCCAATGATGAGAGGATCCGCCCAGCATCCCGTGGGAGTCACTCTCTTTCCTTCCCCCACCTGCACGATATAAGTGGTGGTTTGAGGCTGTACCCACTTTGGGACTTTCATATGCTGGTGCGGACTCCTCGGGAGACCCAGACGCTGGATAGCTGTTTGACGAGGGTGTTCAACCACTGATGTTCCCCATCTCATTTTGATTTTATACAGGTGAAATATAAGGTATATGTTGGTCTGCAGGTTAGATATTTGTAAGTGCGTTTGGTATGTGATTTGAGCTAGGAATGACCCGTTTTTTGCTCTTCTATTCACAGGACCATTTGGGCCGTTTGTGTCCTGGTCCTGGAGAGTGCACACGTGGCCTTAGTTGGTCTGTCCCTGGGATAGAAGCGTATTGGGGATACAACCTTTCGCTCCCCCTTTTTTCCTGTCCTTGGCGGTTTTATACCCCTTGGGGGGTATGCCTTCACTGTGATTAAGGTAAGAATCTTTCCTGACCACATTCACATTGGACCATGTTACTCTAGGAAACCTGATGTATGCAATAAGAGTCATTTATGATTCTTAGATTTTTCTTCTTCTTTTCTTTGTTCTCTGAACACTAAAAGCAGTCAATGGGGTACAAGCGGCTGAAGCCTGGTTTTGGGGATTCAAATGTCTGACAACTTTCGTCCCCTTTACATTTCTGGTCTCCCCTCAGTCTGGATGCCTCCGACTATGATATATAAGTATCTCATGGGAGTGTTTGCTAGGCGAGTGGTCTCTGAGTTGGGGTATGTTTTTTTTTTTTCATGCGTTATAACATGTGTTTTTTTTTTGTTTGTTTGTTTTTTCTTCCCCCTGTGTTCTGTGTGTCTAGAGGACAGGAATTTTTTGATTTCTGATCTTTTATTTTCAATATATATCATTGCACCAGCATATTGTCTCTTGCAATATTGTATTGTCTTGCATTTATGCAATTTTTGTGACTTTCATATGTGTATATATTACATATATATTACATTTAGGTTTTCTAAATAAGAGTTAAACTTTAAAGAAGTGGATTATACTTATTTGGAACCGCGAAACATGTCAGAAACTCATCCTGGAACACCAACTTTCCTATTTTGATTTTATGTATTTAGGACTATTTTATTAGCCCTAAATGTGTTTTTGTAAATGTCATTTTTGTATATGTAGACAGTAGATGTATCAATGAGATTTGGATAAAATCTTTTAATATATTACGTTTTCTTCGAATCAATTATGGATACTTAGAGTGGCCCAGTTAACACCCTACTAAGCTCCCAAATCAACTTTTTACTCACTTTTTTAAATGCCTAAAGTTAAACAATAAAAATGGCAAATTAATTTACATATCATGCCTGGGGGGTGTCCTAAACCTGCCTGTGAAGAGATGCATCCCTGTGATGTACAGAAAGTACTGCAGCAGCACTGATATTTACAAAGGAAAAAGGGGTTTAAAATTTCTGACATAATAACATGTC
This sequence comes from Glandirana rugosa, assembly GCA_018402905.1. Taxonomy (NCBI): domain Eukaryota; kingdom Metazoa; phylum Chordata; class Amphibia; order Anura; family Ranidae; genus Glandirana; species Glandirana rugosa. The sequence continues at coordinate 827,842 of BLSH010316057.1, read as the reverse complement.
ATTAAAAAAAAAGGGTATGGTATGTATTTGGGGAGACCTTTGGATGGTTCTGCGTGCTGTATGTGCTGTCAATGAATGTCATTTTCTTTCTTTGTAAATGTCACGTTTGCTGTAGTACATCTCACAGCAAGAATGAAAAAAAATTAGCTTTGAGTGCCCCCCAAAATAGATACCAAACCCTTTGAGTCTGGTATGGGTTTTAAGGGAGTACCTCATGCAAAAAGAAAGAAAAAACATGAGGTCCCCAGGAAATCCATACTAGACCCTTTGGGTCTGGTACTGATTTTAAGGGGGACTTTATGCAAAAAAGAAAAAAGGCATAAGGCCCACCTAAAAATCCATACCAGACTGTCAGAGATACCACATGCAGGCATCCAGCAGAGGTGATCAGATCAATTGGCTGCACTTAAAGGAATCAGGACCAGATTGAGTAAAAATATATACAGTATATTTATTAGGAAAATGACACACTTCTAACTCCAAACACTAGTAAACATAAACAAGCAAGTGAAAGATGAATAAAACACAACAAGTCCCAAAATGAACACCTAACTATCTAACTAAATACAAAGGTAGAAAACACATATATGCACGATAAGGGGAACAGGGAGCCAGGTTATTGGGAGCAGAAGGTGAGTAAAGGGAGCAGGAACCAGGTTCCAGGGTCAGGTTTCTGGGTCAGGATTCAGGATCATGGATCAAGGACAAGAACGGGTCAGACAAGGAACAAGGCTTACAGGGAAAATATTGAAGCACTGGAACTAGGTGTAAGGCAGGCTTATATAATCCCAGCAGTCCCATCAGGTGCAGCCTAACGACCTGTATAATCTGTCTGCTGGGAGACACCCGCTGGTGGCCACCAGAACTACACCCTTTGGTTTTCCACACAACAGTGCCACCAGCAGGTGACCCAAGCAAGGATACAGGTCCTGACAGTCCCCAACTAAGGAGTGGCCTCAGGACGTTCCATTCTGCCGTTAACCTGACAGTCCATGTGGGTGTAGGAAAAGTCTAAAAAAGTCTCCCCTCCACGTCTGATGACTTCTTTGCACTCTTCAGGCCAGAGTCCTTTAATCCGCTGGAGGGCGTGCCCCCTGAACTGGGTAATAGATCACGCACCCCACCGCCAGGGTCTGGAAGTCTGGATCTGGTACCAAAAACTAGCTGGGCAGCGGGCATGATACCAGCAGAGGCAGACAACACAGGGGCATCAGAGTCAGTCTGGGCATCAAGCAGGGGAAAATCAGTGGCAAGCTGGGCATCAGGCAGGAAAGCATCAACAGGCACCGGATCAGCAGGCACTGGATCAGTGGGCACCAGATCATCAGGCACTGGGTCATCAGGCACTGGATCAGCAGGCACAGGGTCATCGGGCACTGGATCAACGGGCACAGGGTCATCAGGCCCTGGATCAGTGGGCACAGGGTCATCAGGCATTGCATCAGTGGGCACTGGGTCATCAGGCACTGGATCAGTGGGCACCAGGTCATCAGGCACTGCATCAGTGGGCACAGGGTCATCAGGGACTGGATCAGAGGGCACTGGGTCAGCAGGCACTGGATCAGCAGGCACAGGGTCAGCAGGCACTGGATCAGCGGCCACCGGGTCATCCATCACCAGATCAGCAGACACCGGGTCATCAGGCTGAGCAGCGGGCACTGGGTCATCAGGCTGAGCAGCAGGCACCAGGTCATCCATCACAAGAGTCAGCAGGCACCAAGTCATCAGGCTGTGCAGCAGGCACCGGCTCATCCATCACCAGGTCAGCAGGCACCGGGTCATCAGGTTGGGCAATGAGCACCGGGTCGTCAGGCAGTGGGCACTAGGTCATCTGTCACCAGATCAGCAGACACTGGGTCATCAGGCAAGGCAGCGGCACCGGGTCATCTGGCTGGGCAGCAGGCACCGGGTCATCTGTCACCAGATCAGCAGGCACCGGGTCATCAGGCTGGGCAGCAGGCACCAGGTCATCAGGCTGGGCAGCAGGTATTGGATCAGCAGGCTGGGCAACGGGTACCGGATCAGTAGGCTAGGCATCAGGACCGGGATCATCAGACTGGGCAACAGGAACTGGCTCATCAAGCTGGGCATCAGGCATTGGATCAGCAGGCTGGGCAGCGGGCATCGGAATAGCAGGCCAGGCAGCAGGCATGGCAGCAAGCACCAGAACAGCAGGCTGGGCAGCGAGCACTGGAACAGGCTGGGTAGCAGGCATGGTAGCGGGCACCAGAACAGCAGGCTGGGCATCAGGAACAGGATCATCAGACAGGGCATCAGGAACGGGACCACCTGGCAGGGTTTCAGGAACGGGATCGCCAGGCAGGTCATCAGGAACGGAACCGCCAGGCAGGGCATCAATAATGGGACCACCAGGTAGGGCATCAGGAACAGGATCAGTGAGATCAAATTGATTAGCCGGCAAAGAGTCCATAGGGCCAAACTGGGTGGTGGACAGAGACCAGTATAGTCAGGTGGAATAGCGGCAGGCAGGTCAGAAGCAGAATGTCCAATTTCCATTGACTGAACCAAGGTGGCAGGCATGGTGGCAGGCCTGGCTGGAGCAATTGGAGCCATGGTGGGTTGGACTGTAGTGGCTGGCTTAAAGGCAGACTGGAACAGATAGGCTGGTGTAGTAGTAGACTGGAACAAATAGGCTTGTTTAGATGCAGGATTGGATAGTGGCAGGATTGTGCAGGTTGGGAAAAATGTCTGTTTCTTTTTTGGTTTAGCTACTGAATTTCTATATGTGGATGCAGGGCTGTAAGTAAGGGGTGCAGCTGATGGGAAAGAAGGATGGGAGGATAAAAAAAGAGTGAGCCGTTGCTGAGGGGGATTTCTGTGGGATTGTTTCAGGCAACCTAGAGGAGATAGAAGGGTTAAAGGCAGTGTAGGTACAGTAGGTGGAAACAGGGTACTAATATTTAGTTGGTAGCAGGGTATATTGGGCTGCAACTGTGGTTGCTGTGGGTGATGAAGGAAAAGACATTTGAGCAGGCAGAAGTCTAGCCACAGAAATGGGTGGTTGCAAGCTGACCAGAGGCTGAATGTAATATATTTGACAATGCCTGTAATAATGGTTGCACAAAATTAATTTTACATGCTGCCTGTCTGACCAGAGATTGAACTGAACGAACACATTCTACTAGCATCTGTTGGGAACATGCTGAATAGTGTTAAAAAAAAAAGGCTGAGTCATCCTCCAACAACCAAACCAAAGATTCCAGCTGAGCCACACTGAAAGGAAGGGAATAATCATCACCACCATAAGGGTCACTAGATAAAGCCAACTCTGCACAAATTTGAATGAGTGGCTGAATCTCCTCAAACAAAAATCTGCCTTGATCAACAAAAACATGCGCCAGATGGATGCATTCCAACAACTGCTCCCTAGTCTGCTCTTTCAGAATTTGGCGTCAGTAATCCTTATCTTCTGTTACCAATAGTGAGAAATACAAAATCTCCTCAAAATGCATCTTGCAGCAATTAGCAAGTGCTTAGACCTAATTTCCAGGTGCAGCCGATCTGATTATATGTCTTCAGTATTATGTCAGAGATACCACATGCATGCATCAAGCAGAGGTGATCAGATCAATTGGCTGCACTTAAAGGAATCGGAACCAATTTGAGTGAAAATATATATATTTATTAGGAAAATGACACACTTCCAACAACAAACACCAGTAAACATAAACAAGCAAGTGAAAGATGAATAAAACACAGCAAACCCCAAAATGAACACCTAACTAACTAACTAAATGAAAGTGTAGAAACCACATATATGCAAAGCAGGGGAACGCAAGATAAGGGGAACAGGGAGCCAGGTTACTGGGAGCAGAAGGTGAGTAACGGGAGCAGGAAGCAGGTTCCAGGGGTCAGGTCTCTGGGTCAGGATTCAGGATCAAGGACAAGAACGGGTCGGACTCAGGCAGGAACAAGGCTTACAGGGAAAATACTGAAGCACTGGAACTAGGTGCAAGGCGAGCTTCTATAATCCCAGCAGTCCCCTCAGGTGCAGCCCAACGACCTGTATAATCCGTCTGCTGGGAGACACCTGCTGGTGGCCACCAGAACTACACCCTTTGGTTTTCCGCACAACAGTGCCACCAGCAGGTGACCCAAGCAAGGACACAGGTCATGACATAGACCCTTATTTGGAACATGCAGCCCCACTGGCCAGGAATGAAAGGAGGGAATAAGAGTGTTCTCTCTCTCTTCCTGAACCATACCAGGCAACATGCCCTCAATTTCGTAAGGTGAGGGGTATCTTGCCAGGGGAGACCTTCCTAGCAAAGCACCTTGTCCCCCCATTGATGAGAGCAAGTGTTTCTTCCCCACATCCCTGGCTTGTGGTTGTGGGGGTCTACGGGCAGGGGGCTTATTGGAATCTGAAGCCCCCTTTAAAAATAGGGGGCCCCAGATACCGCTCCCTCACACTTCATGAATGAGTGTGGGTATGTAATACTTGATGACAGGCGCCTGTTAACCCACCGAAGAAAAAAAAATCTGACACACATGACCTGCCCCTATGGTACTTATAGCCAAATGACAGCTCCCTAAGCTGTCATCAGCTTAACAATGGAAGGCATAGGCATAGTGGTGCCATCATTGAACAAATATGGTTAGTGATGTCATCACTGCTATCCCCACCTCTTTGTTTACGTGGCGGGGATTCCTGCTGACATCAGTGGTCCTAGGGGCCAGTGATAGTGGCAAGTTGTCATATATACAGTAAAAGTAGTAGAAATACTGTTTCTATATATGATTATCGGCTCCTGACAAAAAACAGGGGGTCGAACAGACAAATGCTTGGGCAAAAGCCAAAGTTTGGTCCGACCTTAGGCTCTTTTGCACATGCCACAATTACTATTTTTCTTTGTGAAATGAATGTAACTCTTTATTTGTAAAGATGTTGTTTTAACATGTTGGTTTTCCTTCATTAATGATTACTTTTTTTTTTAACCAAATATGTAATTGGGCCGGAATGCCCAAACTTTAATATGCATCTGTATCTGGTGTTCATTTGGAAAAGGAATATATAGTGGTTTTGAGTATGATTTATTGCTTTGTTATTGTGGTCAGGAATAAAAAATATGATTAAAAACAGTTTTATTGCTTAGGCAGGTAAATATGATTGGCTGCATATGAATATTTGTATTATCATTTTCATCCACTTGAAGGATCTCTGTACTATCCTTATCTGATTTGCTGATTATTTGCCTGTTTTTCATAGAGCTCAGTTCCTCAAGCTGAAATATACAGTATACAAGAGTCAGAGCAGTGACTCCCTACCTACCTATTTGTCTGTTAAGACTGCTCTGTTGAAAGTTTTAATCAGAGAAAGCGTGTCAGAAAGTGAGCCGTCAAATTAGGATCAAAAACTAAAATTAATAAACATGTCTTCTTCATTTTATAATAAAAAGAAAATATACCTTGTTAAGAGGATTCTTCCTCAAAATAATTTTTTAATACGAGAAACATGTAGGCTGACATCCAAAGTCAAAGCGGTCGATCTTAAGACTTGTTTTGGGTGGCTCAGACACTACTGACACAAAAGCAACAAGGCCTACTATTTCTGTCAGTGTGGGCTTTGGAACAATTTTAATGATTTATTTATTTTGTTTGTTTATAAAGGTTTTAACCTGATTTAAATTCTCTTGTTTTACTATTTATCTGAAATCTTTATTCTACAAATAAACTTTTAATACAGGAAGCACACATATCAGTGACATTACAAAATATTGCATGTTTTCTAAGGTGCAAACACGGCACATGTTTTATTTCAGACTGTTTCTCTACAATTAAAAGTCTATATGGGGCTATAGAGAGCAGAAAGAAGGAAGGAAGACGGATCACTCCTCATTCATTCAGCCATGTCAATTTTATCCTAACCTAGTAAATTCTGTATACAAGGTCTTTTCAGCACAACAAGTATGTTTAGCCTGGTAACTATATGAATAAAATCTTAGAGCTCCATCTTCTAGCTGGAAATAGGTAAATAATGTGCACTATTTTATATTTATATTGATTAAAAAAATAACAAAAATGTGTTCAAATGTTATTCTCCCTGAACATGATACATATTAGAAAATACAGTGCCTTGCGAAAGTATTCGGCCCCCTTGAACTTTGCGACCTTTTGCCACATTTCAGGTTTCAAACATAAAGATATAAAACTGTAATTTTTGTGAAGAATTAACCACAAGTGGGACACAATCATGAAGTGGAACGAAATTTATTGGATATTTCAAACTTTTTTAACAAATAAAAAACGGAAAAATTGGGCGTGCAAAATTATTCATTCCCTTTACTTTCAGTGCAGCAAACTCTCTCCAGAAGTTCAGTGAGGATCTCTGAATGATCCAATGTTGACCTCAATGACTGATGATGATAAATAGAATCCACCTGTGTGTAATCAAGTCTCTGTATAAATGTACCTGCACTGTGATAGTCTCAGAGGTCCGTTTAAAGCGCAGAGAGCATCATGAAGAACAAGGAACACACCAGGCAGGTCCGAGATACTGTTGTGGAGAAGTTTAAAGCCGGATTTGGATACAAAAAGATTTCCCAAGCTATAAACATCCCAAGGAGCACTGTGCAAGCGATAATATTGAAATGGAAGGAGTATCAGACCACTGCAAATCTACCAAGACCTGGCCGTCCCTCTAAACTTTCAGCTCATACAAGGAGAAGACCTGTCTCTTATACAC
>BLSH010316057.1:783001-793545 GCA_018402905.1 Glandirana rugosa | reverse complement strand
GGAGACTAACCTCCCATTAGAGTACTCTGCTTCTTTGTTTAATGTTAAGAAATCGTGGGAGGATCCCAGGGTATCGAAGACTCCTTAGGGGAGGGGAGGAGTTAGTAAGATGACCACGCCCATATGGGGGCGCCCATGGGGGGGGCGCAGTTTGCCACCTGGTCAGGACACTATCTGCATAGGGTTTGCATGGTCTTCTTGTGCTTGCGTAGGTTTTCTCCAAAACTGCAAAGACATGTTGGTACTTGGTAGGATAGTGGGCTCCTGTCTAAAGCTGCTCACACACTGCTTACATTTTAGTTGATTACTGCTGGCTCAGCTGAAATTCAAGGAGTGAATGACCTTGCTAGTTCTGCTCAATTGTTCATTTGACTTTTGTGTAAGGAATCAGCTGAACAGCCCCTGCTTCCAATCAGAGGCAGGCATTATTCAAGTATTCTGACAGCTGGCACTGTGTGCTGTTAGAATACAAAAGTCCAACAGGAGGATTCGCCCATCTGCACTGGTAGTGTGGATTGAGGAATCTATTGGATTTCTTTTGTTCAGACTACAGACTGAACAAAAGAAATCTATACATACAGTATATGACCAGCTTAAAGCCAAATTCTCAGAAAAGTAAAAGCCCTCTCTTGCAGTGGGGCTGCAAATGCACTGCAAGGTTTACCTGCTAGTCCTGTCTAGGGGAACCAGGTACAGCAGGCTCTTGTGCTGCTAGACTAATCCCTGACCCTGTAGCTCCTACTTCCCTGGTAACGTCTTCTGACATCATCAAGACTGATAAAGGGACCATAGCCCTGCACTGGGGACACCGAGGGACAGTCCACTGCTTAGAAAGTGGAGGACCAGGTAAATAAATGTGCTTTTACTAACCTCTAGACAGAAACGAGCTGTTAACCCTTGCAGTGTGGGCACAGCTTTTAGTTTTCCGGTAGGTGGGCTTTAACTACTTGCCTACTGGGCCAATTCTGACACTTCGCTCCTACATGTAAAAATCATAATTTTTTGCTAGAAAATTACTCAGAACCCCCAAACATTATATATGCATTTTAGCAGAGTCTGCAGGGCATAAAATGGTGGCTGTTGCAACTTTTTATCTCGCATGGTTTTTGCGCAGCAATTTTTCAAACGCATTTTTTTGGAAGAAAAAAAAAAAACAGTAAAGGTAGCCCAATTTTTTTGCAAAATGTGAAAGATGATGTTACACTGAGTAAATAGATACCTAACATGTCACGCTGGGAGTGAGCACGCTGGGATGGGGGCGCTTTAATTTTTTTTTTATTGTTTATTTTTATTTTATAGTTCTATTTTGACACTTTTTTTTATTTATTTTTTTTTTAATCACTTTTATTCCTATTACAAGGAATGTAAACATCCCTTGTAATAGGAAAAGGGCATGACAGGTCCTCTTTACAGCAAGATCTGGGGTCTATAAGTCCCCAGATCTCGCCTCTAGGCTGGGAAGCCAGAAATTAAAAAAAAAAGAAAAAACGATCCTGGCTACGTAGCCGAGGCGGCAGCATTTTTTCAAATGCAGAGGCCGGGCGTGACATCATAACATCGCGCCTGGCCTTTAAAAGATCATAGAGACTTCTGGGACCATTTGACCAGCTGGAAATCTCTATGGTCAACATCCGGGCTGTTCTATTCCTTCTCCGGCTCATGGATCGCACGGGCGAGCCGGTAGAAGCACCAGAGGGTGGCGTAAGGGGGGACGTTCCGCCGCTTGTAAGAACGAACAAGCGGCTGGACAGCTACTATGATTGTTCTTACAGTGAAGGGTATCGCCGTCTCTAAGGCTCCTTTCACACCAAGGCGTTGGAAAAAAGCCTGTAAAATCCTGTAAAATGCCATGATTTTAGTGTGTGTTTTTGCCGCGCTTTTGAAGCACTAGCGCTATAAATAGCATCCCTCTAATGGCATTTTTTAAGCGCTTTTCAAGCGTTTGTGTTTCCATCATGTGACCTTTCCACAGCCTCAGTACACATTTCATGCGCTTTTCAAGCGTTTTTCAAGCGCTTAACCATTATTTTCAATGGATATGGGCGTATTTTGAGCGCACAAAACAAGCTGAAAAGATGCTGCTTGCAGGACTTTTAGTAATGCCTAGCAAGTGCAACACCTTGGTGTGAAAGCATCCATTGGGATGCATGGGGAGCATTTTTGGTGTGCTTTTTATGTGGTAATTTTAGAGAAAAAATGCCTGAAAAACTCCTTGGTGTGAAAGGGGTCTAAAAGAAGATATCTGAACGATGCCTGTAATTGCAGGCATCACTCAGATATTACCACTAAAAGTCCACTACATCATATGACGGCGTGCGGGCGGTAAGTGGTTAAATTGGCCCTAGTTTCTGAGATAGGTACCTTAGATTGTAAGCTCCTTTAGGACAGAGACTGATATAAATATCATAAGATATATAATATATATATAAGTATATATATAGATATATATAAAATATCATAACACATAAAACCATAAGAAGCAGTGCTTACAAAATTACTACAAAGAGTGACAATAACAAAATATATTAATTATACGGTGTCTAAAAATTATCCCCACATCCAAAATTGTGATTATTACTCTTTGTAGTAGTTTTATAAGCATTGTTTTTTTATGAGGTTATTATATGACAATTTGAGCAGCCATTGTACAGAAATGTGCACATTAAGGCTCCATGCACACTGGACGCTCTCTGGGTGTCAGATTTTTAGTGGCAGGAGACGCTGCTTAGAAAACGGATGTTTTTTTGGGCGGATGTCATATGACGTCGCTGCCTTTGAGTGGAGATATCTGAATGGTGCCTGCAGCTACAGGCACCATTCAGATATTGTTTTTTAGAGCCGGCGATTCCCCGTCAGATAAAAGTGGTCTTAGCAGCAGATTCATCGCAAGATCACTTCTATCAGCAGCGAGAGAGGTGCCCCCTCCCCTCCCGCCGCTTTCCCATCATCTCTGCCGCTTACCGGCAGCGGCAGAGATGATCGGATCCGTCCCCCCAGTGACCATGAGCCAAGTGAGCGGCAGGGCGGAAATGACGTCAGAAGTCACATCCGCCCAAAGGTCTTAAAAGGCCCATTTTTTTTTTGGGCTGTCATTTTTTATTGAAATTTTTTTTTTGCATCTTACTGTAAATATGAGATCTGGGGTCTTTGTGACCCCAGATCTCATATTTATGAGGTCCTGGCATTCTTTTTTCTATTACAAGGAATGTTTACATTTCTTGTAATAGGAATAAAAGTGATCAAAATTATTAAAAAAGAACAAAAATAAATAATTAAAAAAAAAAAATCTTAAAGCGATGTCCCCGCGAGCTCGCGCGCAGAAGCGAACGCATACATAAGTCCCGCCCACATACGAAAATGGTGTTCAAATCACACATGTGAGGTATCGCTGCGATTGTCAGAGTAAGAGCAATATTTCTAGCATTAGACCTCCTCTGAAACTCAAAACTGCTAACCTGTAGAATTTTTTAAACTTCGCCAATGGAGATTTTTAAGTTGCAAAGTTTGTCGCCATTCCGCGAGCGGACGCAATTTTGAAGCATGACATGTTGGGTATTGTTTTACTCTGTGTAACATTATCTTTCACAATATGGAAAGAAATGGGCCTAAAATTTTTGGGGGTTCTAAGTAATTTTATGGCAAAAAAAAATGGTTTTAACTGATAAGCACCGAACCCAAAAAACAGACTCGGTCTTGTAGTGGTTAAGCAGCATTTTGTAAGCAGCGTTTATCGGCGTCTGCGTTTTTGAGCGTTTTTATTTATTTTTTTACTTCATTAGCTTCCATTGACTATAAAAAACACCGGACGCAGATGTTTAGCGGCGTTTATGAGCGTTTATCGGCGTCCATCGTTTTTTGCGGTCAGAGGAACCACTCTTGAACACCATTGCTGTTAAACGACAATAAACGTCCATATGTGCATGGACACATAGGATAACATAAAGGGGCATTTTTGGGCACCCAAACGACCATAAACGGTTGTTTATCAGCTTCAGTGTGCATGGAGCATTAAGCCTGGTACACGCGGTTCGACAGTCGTACGACCGAACGGACCAAATCGTATGTTGGATCATGTAACTTGCGTTTGGACATTACTACGCGATCGTACGACCAAGCTAAACGTAGTGACTTGTTATGAATGTATAAAGAGAAAGTTCAGGTGCATGTAATTAGCGCCTGGCCGTTCCTGACTTCTGAGCATGCGTGTTTTGCACAATACAACTTCTTGGACCAACTTCTCTGTACACACGATACAACGGTCATATGACTGCTTGTTGGTACTATGAAAGTTTTATAGTTTTCTCATACAACTTCTGTTGTACGACTGCCGTACGTAGGCTGTTCTAATCACACGTACTAACAGTCGGATGATCATACAACGAGCGGTCGTACGACCATTTGCATACGACCGTCAAACCTTGTGTACCAGACTTTATAGTGTTTTGGGTGTGTTTGATATGAATATACATTACGTTGGTGCTATATAAATGCATTCAGTTACATTGTTATTCTCTGCACAGCTATGAAATAAGACTGATAACACAGGAGAGATCCAAAGGAGATCCCCACAGATATACGTTTATTTTCAACGTGCCATCAGCCACACAAACCTAAAATATCAGCCTGGGGTGCTGCTGACCTTTAAGCACCAACAACACAAAGGCAATTATAGCAAAATAATAATCTATAAGAAAACATGATTGTAAATATTGATCAGCGGAGATATAATCAGAGAAGGGATCTCTTTTGATGTATGGATTGCTCTTTATTATCCTGGGTTGTATTGTGATGTCAGATCTCACATCTGTAGGAGCTCCTAGGAATGCCACATCTCCAGGATGAGTAATAAGAGGAATGCCTCCCTCCCAGTCCAGCTGTGTGTGCTCAGAGCCGCCCTCAGCTCCACCTCATCTACTCTCATATCTAAAGGACAGATCAAGAGGGGGCTTCCCTACATCCAGATCATCAGAGTCACCATCTGGGGGTGGGAGCTAGGCAAACCTCAACACTCAGCACCCGTGGGTGAAAGGATCCCTGCCTACTAAGGTATGAGCGCCATCCTCTCTCTGTAACTTCTCAACCCTACAACTTTCCACTATGACATGCTGGGGACCAGCTGATCTGATATTGTAGAGATAGGCACTTTTTAGGGTCATAGTCTGCAAGATCTGCTTTCCAACAGGAGGTTATTGAATGGCTTAGTGGCAGCGTGGTCAGTTTAGTGGCTGCCTCCTGCACACTGCAAGCCATAGGACATCCTAGAGATCACTTAATTTGGAAAGAAAGTGGGAATAATTTCCTAAACGAATGATTTTAGTGCCAACCTGGAAAATCTGTAGCTTTCATCAGTTTAGAGAAAATTTAAAAAAATGTAGCACAAGCAGGCTCATGCCTGCCCTACACTAGCAGATTTCTTTTGTTCAGCCTGCAGGCTAAAGGAAAGGAATTGAAAGGATTTCTTCATCCACACAAATGGCATGGATGGATGAGTCCCCTCTGCCGGGTGATTGTATTCTGGCAGTGCCAGCTATAAGAATGCCTGAATTGTGCCTCCAGCTGATTGGCTGCAAGCTCTGGTTGGCCAACAGTTTTCAGCTTGGCGCCTTCGACAAAAGTCGATTGAGTAAGTCTGGGTTCACACTGCTGTGGTGCGAGACACAACACGTAATTCACACAGCACATTCCTGTGCGAATTACATGCTGTGTCTCTGGGGTGCGATTTAAGCAATGGATTTGTATGACTCAAACCGTACCCCAATCACACCAAACTGGTGCAGGATCCTTTTTTTTTTGTCTGCACCAGAACACCTACCACCTGCGATTTGCAAACCGATTGCAGGGTGTCGTTCACTTAACATACACTACGCAATTGTTTTGCATGGACGGCTTGTGATTTAGATGCGATGCTGAATCTGCAGCAAATTCGCACAGCATCTAGTGGGAATGCAGCCTAAATGACTTTTGTAGAGTTGGTTATGGTGGCCATACATGTCATTATGTGATCATTCGATGCTTCACAGGATTGGACAATATGATCAAATCTGTGATTTATCGAAAAGAAACATGGTTTGTCATTTATTGATTTGAAAAAAATGATTGGTTTTATAGAAATTGTTCTGATCAGTCTGGACATAAGACCTGATCGTAAAAAAGAAGATAGACCAATATGATTGATAAGTGTATGACACATTGAACGATTTTTTTTTTTTTTCAATGTTTGGAAGATATTTTTCTCTCAGACAGTAAATTGATCAATTTGATTGCATATGAAATCACTCTGTGTTTGGAATTTCAGTTGATTGTATGGCCAGCTTCAATGTATGACTTGTGTTATTGTATGAAAACATACAAAATTTCTATTTTCAGTCCCTGAATGGTGCATTACATAATTCATTCATAATAAAACCCTATGCACACAGTAATATTTATAACACCTGATAAAGGAGAGTCTGTGTATTAGCTGGACCTTGTAGTTCTATCCTATCACATCTTTCAGGCATTTTAGAGTTGTTTTATAGGCATACAAAAGGCATTTTACAAGCGTTTTTGCATATGTATGAAGCCTCAGGAGTTTGTCTCTTGAGTTAGCCAAGAGGAGGAGAGCAATTCTATAGGTGGAGAGGAGTTCTTCAGGTGTAAAAATGCACACTCTAAGGCTCGATTCACATCAATGCATGTTGCTTTTCATTGTTCAGTTTTTGCCACGTTTTGCATTTTGCGGTTTTTTTTTTCCTTTTTTTTATAATATTATTATTTTTTTTTTTTTTGGAAAATCTTGTTGCTAGGCAAATTTGAACCGTAATACGCAAAACGTGGCAAAAACGCGGTAAAAAAGCAGCACTTGCGTTTTTCATGCTTGCCCATTGAAGACTATTACATGCAAAACGCTGCTTTTTGCATGAAAAAAAGTCCCCGACCCTTTCCAAAAATGAAGAGGCACAAAAAAGCATTGATGTGAACGTGTTCCATAGGAACCCATGTTAAAAAAATTCCCTGCATTTCTGCAAACTGCAAAATGCATCAAAAAACACACTAGTGTGAATGGAGCCTAAAAGTGCAAAAACGCACATATCATGCATTTATTAGACACTCCAATTGTAGTCTATAGAACCAAAATGTTTGAAAATCAAAAATAAGCTCATGCACTTTTTTTAAGCGTAGGGCAACTGATCGTTCAAATGTGAACCGGGACAATTAAAAAAGAATAAGATTCTGCATGTTGAGCATAATCAGGGGTAGGGCAACAAGCAGAAAAATGCTTAGGTGTGAATGGGAGTTTAAACCTAGAAACAAAGAAGAGTGATGGCAGAAAAAAGACCAATTGGTCCATTGGCTGTGTCCTGTTTTTTCTTTTTTTTATTATTATCTATATATGATTTTGTATTTTTTTTCTTTTTTTACTTTTTTGTTTGAGTATACTGTAGATCTATATTTGTCCCAAGTCTGTTTGAATTAACTTATTGTTGACTGACTCACTCTCTCTGCTGGAAGTCTGTTCCAAGCATCAACTACTCTTTCAGTAAAATAATCCCTTCTAGGGTTAGTGTTGAACTTTTCTCCTGCTAGTTTGAGGTCATGTCTCTTTATTTTGACCCTAGCTTCATACTGAAAATACTGCCCTCCTGAACCCTAAATGATAATTAAGAATGTGCTTCTTTAGAGAATGTCCCCCATAATGAGGAGAACATTAGGCAGACTCCATTTTATTTGTAGGTCTTTATCTATGTTGAGGTTTGATGATAGCACTAGAAGTCCCAGCTTTTCAAATTACTGAGGGTGTATGTTCTGCACCTTTGTTCCCCATGCCACGTTTCCTTTCCATCCCTCCCTCCCACATCAGAAAGAACATTTTGGCATAAGTGCTGGATTGCTGTTCACCTTGGTTAGCTTGAGATTTAACTGATCTGTTTTCAAGGTTTAAACTAAGCTAAGAATTATTTGTAAAGTAACATCACTCATACCAAATTCAAGCATCACTGACATGAATGTACAATATGTAAAACACTTTGTAAATCTGCGACGCTACCTCTAATAATAAAAATAATTGCTGGTTATCTGCAGGAACCTACTCCAAACATGTTTATCTCTCAATAGGCTTGGAAATTTGTCAGGTTAGTATTAGGACTAGTATATTCACATACACTGAGCAAAATTATAAAAGCAACACTTTTGTGTTTGCCCCTATTTATCATGAGCTGAACGCAAAGATCTACGACTTTTTCTATGTACACAAAAGGCCAATTTCTCTCAAATATTGTTCACAAATCTGTCTAAATCTGTGTTAGTGAGCACTTCTCCTTTGCTGAGATAATCCATCCACCTCACAGGTGTGGCATATCAAGATGCTGATTAGACAGCATGATGATTACACCGGTGTGCCTTAGGCTGAACACAATAGGCCACTCTAAAATGTGCAGTTTTATCACACAGCACAATGCCACAGATATCGCAAGTTTTGAGGGAGCGTGCAATTGGCATGCTGACTGCACGAATGTCCACCAGAGCTGTTGCCCTTGAATTGAATGTTCATTTCTCTACCATAAGCCATCTCCAAAGGAGTTTCAGAGAATTTGGCAGTACATCCAACCGGCCTCACAACGCCGACCACGTGCAACCATGCCAGCCCAGGACCTGCACATCCAGCATCTTCACCTGCAAGATTGTCTGGGACCAGCCACCCGGACAACTGCTGCAACAATTGGTTTGCATAACCAAAGAATTTCTTCACAAACTGGGAGAAACCGTCTCGGGGAAGCTCATCTGCATGCTCGCTGTCCTCATCGGGGTCTCAATCTGACTGCGGTTTGTCGCCGTAATGACTTGAGTGGGCAGATGCTCACATTTGATGGTGTCTGCCACTTTGGAGAGGTGTTCTCTTCACAGATGTATCCCGGTTTTCACTTTACAGGTCAGATGGCAGACAGCGTGTATGACGTTGTGTGGGTGAGCGGTTTGCTGATGTCAATGTTGTTGATCGAGTGAACCATAGTGGCACTGGGGTTATGGTATGGGCATGCGTATGCTATGGACAACGAACACAGGTGCATGTTATTGATGGCATTTTGAATGCACAGAGATACCGTGATGAGATCTTGAGGCCCATTGTTGTGCCATTCATCTATGACCATCACCTCAAGTTGCAGCATGAGAAGGCACGGCCCCATGTTGCAAGGATCTGTGCACAATTCCTGGAAGCTGAAAACATCCCAGTTCTTGCATGGCCAGCATACTCACCGGACATGTCACCCATTGAGCTTGTTTGGGATGCTCTGGATCGACATATACGACAGCGTGTTCTACTTCCTGCCAATATCCAGCAACTTTGCACAGCATTTGAAGAGGAATGGACCAACATTCCACAGGCCACAATCAACAACCTGATCAACTCTATGCAAAGGAGGTGTGCTGCACTGCGTGAGGCAAATGGTGGTCACACCAGATACTGACTGGTTGGTTTTCGGACCCATGGACCCCCCCAATACAGTAAAACTGCACATTTTAGAGTGGCCTTTTATTGTTGCCAGCCTAAGGCACACCTGTGCAATAACCATGCTGCCTAATCAGCATCTTGATATGCCACACCTGTGAGGTGGATGGATTATTTTGGCAAAGGAGAAGTGCTCACTAACACAGATTTAGCCCTGGTTCACATTGACACGATTTGGCATGTGATTTGACATGCCAAATCGCATGCCAAATCGGCGGCAATTGCTGGCAATGGCACCGTCCTAATCTGTGCGACCCTGCACTTGTGGCACCACACCAATTTCAAAAAGTAGTTCTTGTACTACTTTTTGTGATTTCAGGTGCCATTTCCATAGGCATCTGTGCAGAAACCCACACAGATGCCTGTGAAATCGCCACTGAAAACGGGACTGACATGCGAGAATGAAAGGGTGTGCGAGTTCAGCTGAATTTCATTCCCGTACCAATGTGAACCTAGGCTCAGACAGATTTGTGAACAATATTTGAGAGAAATAGGCCTTTTGTGTACATAGAAAAAGTCGTAGATCTTTGCGTTCAGCTCATGATATATAGTGGCAAACACAAAAGTGCTGCACTTAATTTTGCTCAGTGTAATTATATGTTATTGGGGCTGATTTAAAAACTGCAGTAAGGCCCCTTTCACACTGGGGCTGGCGGGCGGTAGCGGTAAATCCCCGCTAGTCTCAGCGGGGATTTAGCGCTGTTATAGAGGCGCTACGGCGCCGCTATGCAGGCGGGTGCGGGGCACTTTTAACCCCCCCACAACGGGTTAAACAGGGGTTAAAAGTGCCGGCGCTCGGCGCTCCCGGAGCGGTGTACAGCCGCTACGGGAGCGCTGCCCATTGAATTTAATGGCAGGAGCGGTGGAGGAGCGGTGAATACACCGCTCCCCACATTCCTGAAAAATCATGCTTGCATGATTTTCTGAAGCGCTGCGCTAGCGCAACGCCTCAGTGAGAAAGCATCCATAGAGATGCATGAAAATAATATTTAGAGCGTTATTACAGCGGTAATTTTAGCGCTTTACCGCTGTAATAACGCTCCAGTGTGAAAGGGGC
>BLSH010316057.1:753978-776753 GCA_018402905.1 Glandirana rugosa | reverse complement strand
TCTGAAACATCCTCCATCTTTTAATACTTTTAAAACGGTAAACCCCTAGTGATAAGTTTCATAAGGTCTACGATATGTTTACTAAAATTTGATGACGTACGTTACGTGTCTTTTTCAATTAGACTTATTTTGTTTTTTCTTTGTTTTTTGATAATTGTGCTTTATCCTGGATAAGTGGTAATTGCGACACGTACGTTAAGAGTCCAATAGTACACTATTACCCGTAACACAACGTAATTTGTCGGATAATGACTAATAATCTCAACTCGCTTGGAGACCTTCAAACCCAAGACGACCAGGCCGGCTTGAAGCCCTATTTTTGTGCCTAAAAGTTCGGGTCCCCATTGATTTCAATGGGGTTCGTTGTCCGTGCGATCGTTCGGGTTCCGTCCTGACCCGGACCCGGACTTTGTCCCGAAGTTCGGCCGGACCAGCAGAACCCAAACTTCCAGAGGTTCGCTCAACTCTAATAATCAGTAATAGGCTGTTTAATGCAACACAATGCCCATTATCACATGATAACCTGAGAATTGCATGCACAGCGTTAATGGTGAATAGGTCCTATTTCGTGTTAATAGTTTTTTGTTTCTTTTTTGTTTTATTCAGATTAACTTTTTCTGTGCATTGCATGCAGTAGTTTAAAATCATTTGTATAGCATCTGGAATACTTTGAATAGTGATCCCCAAATGGCAAAATTTTCATAATTTTCTACCTCCTACAAAGTCTAATGCATCTCCGATTGCTATGGGAAAACTTTTTGCCATGTAAGAGTAGATGGTTGCATGCTGTGTTTATGGAATAAAAAGCATTTAGAGATGATTTTAGAACCTGGAACAGTCTGAGCACAACAGAATCAATGTCAGAATGTTATAAAAATACAGACTTGCATTTAAGCTGTGCTGTGCACCGAAATGGCAGAATCCTGCATATTGTATCAGTCAGGACTACAAAGAATCCTCTGTTGCAGAAACATGCTTTTCTTCATCCATGAAACAGGAAGGATTTTGGCCAGGTGGTACGGCGGGAAGCCTGGACCCCAGATGATAAAGGCACATGCTGGAAATAGAGCATCCTCTGTGTCTTAGAATGTACAGCTGAGAATGTTTTTTGGCATCCTTTGAAATTTACATAAATTCTTATCTTCCAGTTTTATATGCGGTGGAGCCATAGCAGGGTGATCTATAAGGCAATCTAGGCTCGAGCATGGGGCTTAGTGAATATCCAGGGGCAGTGGCGTAACTAGAACCCTCAGGGCCCCAATGCAAGAAACCATGAAGGCCCCCCCCGACAGGGCCCTTTCCTCTTGGCCCAGTGGCGGATCGCCAGGGCCCGGTCGAAAGTGTGTGGCTGCATATAAAAGGAACCAATCTCTCCATTTCCCCCACACTTCTCCTCCACTCCCTCCCGCAGGCATTCAGCGGCTGCAGGAGGAAAATGGAGAGATTGGTTCCTCTATGCCGGAGTTTCTCAATCTCTTTACAGTCAGGGCTCCCTTGAAGGTAACCCCTAGGTGAATGAGGATGCACTGCAACCACTCCACAACTGTGTGCATTGCACACAGTTGCAGCATAGCGGTGATGCATTTAGAGGGTTAAAACAAGCGGTCAGGAGGCAACAGATTGCCTCTTTACCAGCTGTCAAATGCCTGAGCATGGATCGCTTTCAGAGGAACAGCATTTTTTTTGCTGGTACTATGAACAAGTGGGGAAAAAAATTAGTGATTGTACACATACATGCACCCACACACATGCAGTCACACACATACATGCAGACACACACATACATGGACCCACACACACATGCACGCGCACACATGCAGCCACACACATATACATACACCCACATACATGAACCCATATACATGCACTGGAGAGCAGGAGGTCTTGGGAGGAGCAAAGAGGACGGTGAGGTTGGTATTTTGAGACTAGGCTGGTGATGTAGCTGGGAGCAGAGTTGGGGATGGCTTTGTAGCTGATTGTTAGTATTTTGAATTTAATTAGTTGGGCGAGTGGCAACCAATGGAGGGATTGGCAGAGAGGAGTGGCAGATGTTGAACGGTTTGTAAGGTGAATGAGTCTGGCAGCGGCATTCATGATGGACTGGAGGGGGGATAGTCTTAACGGTAGGCCAGTGAGGAGGGAGTTGCAGTAGTCAAGGCGAGAGATGACCAGGGAGTGAATCAGGAGCTTTGTGGTTTCATTGGTTAGGAAAGGGACGAATTTTAGAGATGTTGCGGAGATTGAGGCGGCAAGCCTTAGAAAGTGATTGGATGTGGGGCCAAAAGGAGAGTTCAGAATCCAGGATAACACCAAGCACCCTGATATGTGGGGATGGGTGGATGGTTGTGCCATTGCTCTTGACAGAGAAGTCGGGGGAAACGGCACGTGGGGGAGGAAATATTATGAGTTCAGTTTTGGACAAGTTGAGTTTGAGGAAGTGGTGTGACATCCAGGCAGATATGTCTGTTAATAAGTTATTGATACGTGAGGAGACTGATGGAGTAAGTTGGGGGAGGAGAGGTAGACTTGGGTATCGTCAGCGTAGAAATGATATTGAAAGCCATGGGAGGCTATCAGCCGACCCAGGGAAGAGGTGTATATTGAAAATAAGAGAGGGCCAAGAACAGAACCCTGGGGGACCCTAACAGAGAAAGGAAGAGGAGAGGAGGAGGTAGAATTGTACGTTACGCTGAAGGTGCGATGGGATAGGTAGGACGAGAGCCACTGAAGAGCACAGTCACGGAGATCGAGGGAGTAGAGTTTTTTGAGGAGGAGGGGGTGGTCAACAGTATCAAAGGCAGCCGAAAGGTCCAGGAGTAGGAGTACAGAGAAGTGTCCATTGGTTTTTGCGGTTAGTAGGTCATTTGTGAGTTTAACCACTTCAGCCCCGGAAGGATTTCCAGCTTTAGGACCGGAGCACTTTTTGCGATTCGGCGCTGCGTCACTTTAACTGACAATTGCGCGGTCATGCGACGTTGCACCCAAACGAAATTTGCGTCCTTTTTTTCCCACAAACAGAGTTTCTTTTGCTGGTATTTGATCACCTCTGCATCATTTCTGATCGCCGCTATAAACAAAAGAAGAGCGACAATTTTGCAAAAAAACCCAAATTTCTTACTTTTTGCTAAAATACAAATCCAAAAAAAAAAATATAAAAAAACATTTTTTTTCACCGTTTTTGGCCGATTTATATTCTTCCTCATATTTGCAATAAAAAAAAATCGCAATCGGCGTTTATTGATTGGTTTGCGCAAAAGTGGTCGCATTTACGGATGATGAGAATTCATTTTTGGGGTTTTTATTTTTTTTTTATTTTTTACTGAAAATGGCGGCGATCTGCGATTTTTAGCGGTACTGCGATATTGGGGCGGACATGTCGGAATGTTTTGACACTTTTTTGGGACCATTGCCATTTATACAGCGATCAGTGCTATAAAAATGCACTGATTACTGTGTAAATGCCATTGGCAGTGAAGGGGTTAACCTGCAGGGGGCGCTCTAAGGGTTAACTGTGTTCCCTGGGCGTGTTCTTACTGTAGGGGGACTTGCCTAGCTGGGGAAAGGAAGTGGTCACAGCCTTCACTTACAGGAAGGCTGTGATCACAGCCCTTCCCCCTCACACAGAGCGGAGGTCCGTGTTTACATACACGGACCTCCGCTCATTCGCTCCGGGGGGGGCATCGCGGGTGGCCGGCGGCAATCGAAGCCGCCGCACCCGCTCCCTGGACCCCCCCGGACACAGTGAGCGCGCGGACGCGCCTCCGGCGGCGCGCGCGCGCTCACAGTGGCTCTGTATCGCGGCCGCCGTCGTATGACGGCGATTCGCGTTACAGAGCCACATTGTCGCCGTCAATTGCCGATCAGCCGTCGGCAAGCGGTTAAGAAGGGCAGTTTCTGTGGGGTGTTGAGGGCTAAATCCAGATTGAAGGGGGTCCAGAAGGTTATTAACAAGGTGGTCACTCAGTTGGTTGTAGACTAGGCGTTCAAGGAGTTTGGAGGAAAAGGGGAGCAAGGAGATAGGGCGCAGATTGTTTAGATCGGTAGGGTCCAGGGTTGGCTTTTTGAGTATGGGGGTGACCAATGCATGTTTTAGAGCATTGGGGAAGATGCCAGAAGAGAGGGAGAGATTGAAGATGTGAGTTAGAGAGTGCAGGATAGAGTCAGAGGATGAGCGTAGTATTTGAGAGGGAATAGGGTCCAGTGGACAGGTGGTTATATATATATATATATATATATATATATATATACTGTATATGTACACATATATAAACACACACATGTATAAATACACACACACACACACACACACACATATATATATATGCACTTACATACATGCACCCACACTTAAACATACACCCACATACATGAACCCATATACATGCACTCACACATACATGTACCCACCCACATACATGCAGTCACACACATACATGCAGACACACACATACATGGACCCACACACACATGCACGCACACACATGCAGACACACACATATACATACACCCACATACATGAACCCATATACATGCACTCACACATACATGTACCCACCCACATACATGCACCCACACACATGCACCCACACACATGTACCCACACACATGCAGCCACACACATACATGCAGACACACACATGCAGCCACACACATACATGGACCCACACACACATGCACTGACACACACACACACACATGCAGCCACACACATACATGGACCCACACACATGCATGCACCCACACACATACATACACGCACATACATGAACCCATATACATGCACCCACACATAAATGTACCCATCCACATACATGCACCCACACACATGCACCCACACACACACACCTACATGCAGAATTGCAGAAAGTCTCTTAAAAAATGACAGTACCTTCTCTCTTCATGCCAGGTACTGCACTGTAGGGGGAGACAAAGAGCACAGCACACACCGCTTTCACTTTCACAGTGTAAACAGTGTGACGAGCTCCCCGCAGCGCCGATCGGCTGAGGAACAGAGCACTCCATCTCTCATCCGCCCTTCTAATCTAGGCATACAGTGGGCCCTTATGGGCCCCCTTCAGCATGGGGCCTGGTCACCATGGCGACTCCTGCGACCCCTATCCGTCTGCCCCTGTCCAGGGGGCTCAGATACAACCTTCATGCTCATGCAGTAAACCAGGGAATGGGGCGATTGGACAAAGATGTGCAACAACCTGTCACTTCACATTGAGGATGCACTTGTACAGTTGATGTTTGGTGTGGCGGTCAAGTGAATGGCATGGCTTCTCTGTGCAATCTTTAACATAGTTAGTGGGGGGTTCCTTGCCTAGGGTAATATTCGGCCTTAAAGTCTAACTAGACTCTCCAATAATTTAGAGCCAAGGAAGCTGCCATCTTGGCTTCTGTCTGATTTGCAGTTGCCATTTTGCTGCACATATGGTCAGTTATGACGCCAACCATGGCTTGACAGTTCAGTTGAGAACACAAGTCACTGTGGCAGTTATCGTTTTTACAAGATGCCTTGAATGTAACAGTTTTAAAAGGCAGTTAAATTGATGGGTTTAGTTTGGCCTTAAAATGGTTGTTAAAGCGGAGTTCCGCCCACATCATTTTTTTTTTGCTGGCATCCACCTAGTTAGTATTCATTACACAAATAAAGTAGTTGATAGCGTTAAAGAGGAAGTAAACCCAGATGGGGTTTACTTCCTCTGTATTCTCCTGTAAAGTAGATGCATAATGGGCCACTATGCATCGCATAGTAGCCCATTATGTGCCACTTACCTGCAAAAGAAGCCTGCGACATCCAGCGCTGTCCCCTGTGCTGGCAATGTCCTTCTTCTGTCCCTCTTCCTTCTGGGGCCGCGATCTCCGGCTCTGTGACTGGCCGGAGTAGCATGACGTCACTCCCGCGCGAGTGAGCTGCCAGTAACGGCACAATCACAGTGAAGAAGTGGCACAGAGGCCGTTTCTTCACTGCGCATGTGCTGATATGACGTTGGCACATCTCTTACACTGCATATCTCCTGAACCGTGAAGGTTTGGGAGATATGCAGGACACCTACAGGTAAGCTTTATTATAGACTTACCTGTAAGTTAAAGTGGTTGTCACGAGTTGACAACCACTTTAAATCCGGGTAGTGTTCCTGTTTATTTTGTACTCACTTTGCTGATTTTTTATTTACTGGGAGTTTCCATCTTAGCTGTGGGCATGTGAAGCCCACTCGCACCCTCCTCGAGTCTTTTCCTTTATAAGGCGAATGCTGGGTAACCAGCATGCACCTCTTGATCTTGAGTGTATGTCTCATTGCCATAACAACGGGCAGGGACAGAGGAAGGTCCTGCCCTGTTGTTATGACAACATAGAAAACATGTCTCTACCCCACAAAATCGCATAATTTCCTGTTCGGATATACCACGATTTTACAGCTCAGGGATGCCCACTGACTCATGGGAAATGATGACTCACATCTCCCATGAGCCCAGGCAAGGAAGGAAGTGATGCGGAGTGCCGCGGATCAGGAAGTGGAAGATTACAGGGACCACATTGCGACAGGGCACTTAGGGTGAGTATAATTTTTTTCTTTTTCCAAAGGTGATTCATCATGCATAGAGCAATCTAAGGGTGAAAATGGTACTGCGCAGCCTGTTTCAGTGTGTAAGTAAGAGAACCTTGCCCCTAGTGGTTCTAGGGTGTATTGCCACACTATTTCCCTGTTAATAGTATAATCATAATGTAGTAGGTGAAACAACAGAGTGCATAGTGAACCTTGCTGACTTGCTTGGGCAATACTAGACAGGTGTATACATACTAGTAATGATAAAACACAGATATGATAATGGCGTGATAAAAAAGGTGGTAAAATGCAAATCCAATAAAATCTGAATAACTGTGATATTGTAATATGGTAAAATCAATAAATGCAATAGAGTAACAAGTGCATAGAAATTAATATCAAGTGGAAAATCAAGTAAAATAGTCCTTTTAAAATAGGGTGGTTAAAGTGACAAATAAGTGACTTGTGCTCCAAAGTTCATAAAATGATTCGTGCTCCAAAACTCGTGTAGGAAGCCTCTTTGTGCAGGGGGGTGGTTAATCACCCCAAAAAGGGTTTCATTCCTAAGGTGCTTCGACTGGATCTGTGCTCTCAGAACTCTCACCTGAGCAGGTAAGGACCTGTGCGCATCAAGGTTTCTTTTGTGGGAGATGTTCCTCCAATTTAGGGTGCGTTTTTTTTTTTTTTTTTCTCCACTCTCGATCCTTCCGTGTGGTCACACCGTACGACCCACCGGTCGACTCCAAAAGTCAGGCATGCGGGAAGAGACAAACGAATTCCATAGTGTAGTATATAAAAATATGTTTATTTTATCCAAAAAACGTATTTCCAGGAACAAAAATTAAAATCTCTTTAAAACAATACAGCGGCGTCCAGGTGATTCATCATGCATAGAGGATTTGAAATATATAAAGATGTATTTGTGGGTGGAACTCCGCTTTAACCTCAGACATGAAATATGAGCAAAGCATATCCCTCTATAGTGCGTTCTTGTCTTAATTATGAACACGCAGGGGTTGATTTACTAAAGGCAAAGACTGTGCCCTTTGCAAAGTGCAGTTGCACTCTGCAAGTGCATTTGCTACAGAGCTTAGTAAATGAGCAGAAGCTCTGCTGACTTTCATCATCCAATCATGTGCAAGCAAAAATGCTCTTTATTTTCCTTGCATGTGTTTGGGTATTCTTTGCAAAGTGAAGCCTTACCTCATTTACTAAGCTCTGGAGCAATTGCACTTGCAGAGGGCAACTGCACTTTGCAAAGTGCACAGTCTATGTGCCGTTAGTAAATCAACCCCTAAGTGTTACTTTTGTCTGCTGCTTCATTCCTCTGCTATCAGCATGAATAACTTCTGACAAGTTTTCCTGACACCAAGAGAAAAATGGAGACAGGGGAGGTAGCTACAGCTGATTGACAGCCTCAGCTCTGTTCCTGTGTGAAGGTGGGGGGGAGGGTGTCCCTTCCATACAATCATATCTCAGGGCTCTCCTCACTAAGCTCTGCAGAGTGTAACTTCAGCTCTCCATCCACTTTTTTACTGAGTGTATGTAAGGGTTTACAACCAATTTAAGCTGACCATACAGCAATAGAATAGTATTTGAACATTCGCATGTTTGTATGGAAATTCTGAAAAATCTATTGTCAGGGCATTTGATCTTGCCATCATTGAGTCAGCAAGTTCAAAAACCCTTAAAATTTCATGTGGATCGGTTATTTGAATGGAATCCCTGATGTATTGGACTGGTTTCGTGTGTGCCTAGAACCTACACACACTACAATATGTTTGTTTAAGAAAATAAATTCCATCCTGAGCCATCAAATAACCTTGTCACTGTGGTTGAATATGATCCTCAATTTGACCCCAACAACTATTAGAAAATTTGATGAATGTTCAAAAAATGAAAATTTTTTAACAAAATTCTACTGGTGTATGGCCAACTTTCTCCAGGTGGATCCCCGGCTGGGGGTTTATTTGGTAGGGTTCTATTCACCCTTTTCATCAAGATCATTAATACGACTTTAAACTGAACCTGCTATGTGCCCATGCTTGACAAAGTAATAAAGCATCTTGGGAGTGAAGGACAAGTAAGCTGGGGAGGAGGTGGGGTGCTAAAAAAGCCTGTTGCGTTTCCCTTAATGCATGGTCCCTGTATGTTCATTATGCCTTTGGTAGAGCCTATCTGGGGCTCATATAGCATTCTGGAGGTGTTAAAGTGGTTCTAAGGGCAGAAGGTTTTTTACAGTAATGCATTCTCTGCATTAAGGTAAAAAGCCTTCTGCATGCAGCTCCCCCCAAGGCCCCCTTCATACTTACCTGAATCAGATATTAATCCAGTGATGTGCACAAGAGCAGAGGCTCTCTTAGCTCTCTCCCTCCTCACTGGCTCAAACCCAGCAGTGGGATCCATTGGCTCCTGCTGCTACCAATCAAAGGCAGTGAAGAAGGGGCGGGGCTGAACTCCACTCTGTGTGTCCATGGCAGAGCTTGAGAGTCCAGGGCAGGGGGCTCAGGAGCAAGCACACATGAGTGCCCCCATAGCAAGCAACCTGCTAAGGTGGTACTTGGCGGGAGTAAGGACCCAGGAGCACCGGCAAGGGACCCCAGAAGAGGAGGACCAGGGATCAGTTTGCCAGACAATGTTTAGTAGGGTGTTCAAGTGGATACTGGGCTTCTGTGCTTCCTACATATGTGTTCTAGCCACTTGTGTTAGTTTATGTTTTAGTGTGTTAGTAATAAATTTCATATTTAACCACTTCCGCCCCGGAAGGATTTCCCCCTTTAGGACCAGAGCACTTTTTGCGATTCAGCACTGCATCGCTTTAACTGACAATTGCGTGTTCGTGCGACGTTGTACCCAAACGAAATTTGCGTACTTTTTTTCCCCACAAATAGAGATTTCTTTTGGTGGTATTTGATCACCTCTCCATCATTTTTGATCGCTGCTATGAACAAGAAAAGAGCCACAAAATCTTTTTTTTTCATCGGTTTTGGCCGATTTATGTTCTTCATATATTTGGTTTAAAAAATCGCACTAGGCGATTATCGATTGGTTTGCGCAAAAGCTACCCTGTTTTCGAATGATGAGAATTCATTTCTGGGGTTTTATTTATTTATTTTTTATTAGTAATGGCGGCGATCTGCGATTTTTTTAGCGGTACTGCGATATTGCGGCGGACATGTCGGACCATTTTGACACTTTTTTGGGACCATTGCCATTTATACAGTGATCAGTGCTATGAAAATGCACTGATTACTGTGTAAATGCCATTGACAGTGAAGGGGTTAACCTGGAGGGGGCACTCTAAGGGTTAACTGTGGTCCCTCAGTGTGTTCTAACTGTATGGGGGCTGGGCTGGCAGGGGGAGGGGAGTGAAGCCTCTTATCACATCCCTTCCCCCTCTGTCAGAACGGAGATCCGTGTTTACATACACGGACCTCCGTTCTCTCACTGTGGGAGAGCCATCGCGGGTAGCCGGTGGAGATCGAGTCCCCCCTACCTGCTCCCTAACCCTCCCGGAACACAGTGAGCGGGCGAGTGCGCTTCCGGTGGTGCGCGGCCGCTCACAATACTAGTTATCGCGGTTTGCGATAACAGCCCACTTTGGCGCCGTCAATCCACGGCGGGTGGACGGAAAGTGGTTAAGTTCACTAACAGACATATTTTCAAGGAGATTACAATACCTATAATTTAATAGTTATTTATTAGTTAGTTATTATTTCTGTTCTTTCTTATTTTCAAAATTTCTGATTTTTCAGATTTTCTGATTTTTTACTTCCGAATTTCGCATTGCCGAATTTGCAAATTTCGAATCCCAAAATTTAGAATGTCCGAATTTTTTTCGAATTCCCGAAAAAATTAAAAATTGAACGCAATGAAAATGAGAGAATTTTTCGGCGGTGCACAAGCCTACTATCTAGGGGACAGTTGATGCCTGTAAAGTGCCTAGCCTAACACCCTGCATACTCAGAAAACAATGTTAAAGCTGAAGTTATGCAGCTCTGTAGTCAATACATCATTACTTGCATTACATAACTGTGCTGCTTCTTTTTCACTGTCCAGGCACATGCTGGGGTGGGTCCAGGATGACCAGGGCTCAGAGGGGTTAGGTGAATGATGCTGATCATATCTCACAGAGGACATCTTGGGGCAGAATTGAACTAGATTGGTGCTGAATATTGCAGCAAAAGCTTGTTTTGATATTAGGGGCTATTCATTTCAACTTTGTTATTTTTGGCTGGAGTTCTTAAGACAATTTACTATGCTGTCATATGCAGGGAGACCCTGACCCTCTGCCTCCTAGACAGCACTGCTCATACTTCTGTCTTGATGGGTTCCTTTTAGGAATGGCAGAGATTCATTGTATGAGTTATGCTGTTGATTCCTGCCTGCAAGCTTGTACCCACGGTTATGCTGGACACTTATGGCAATTTTAAGCATTTTTAGCCAGCCTTTGCTTACAAAGGCAACTAAAATGATGGATAAAATCTACGGTCAACAGTTTCTATCAACACAGTGAAATGACCTATAGTTTGAGTGATAGGCTTGACTGATCCATTTTGTTGACTTTGCTTTTAAAAGTGGTTGAAACTGCTTGAAATTTGCTGTGTCTGGTCAGTGTTTTAGTGATGATGGAATTAGGAGAATTGCCAATTCATCACTTTCTAATTCTCCTAAATATTTCCATTTAAGCATTTTTCTACCTCCTTTTTCCTGGTGCAAACAGTGCTTGACCAGTAACATATTGGACCAAGAAGAAAGTGGTTGACCTCCAAAAGCTTGTTAATGCAAAAAAAAAAAAAAAGTAACGTAAAGTAATGAGGATTGGACAGATCTTCATGGAAATATTCATGAAGATTCGAATATTTGCAATTCAATAATTTGCCTTGTTTTTACATCTATGTGTTCATCACTGCATGATATGGAGATCTATACCTTGTTGTAGGTGCCTGCTGTAAGTAAAATACAATCTGTCACAATACTCATAAGTCAGTATTATTGTTGGATTATTCAAAATCTGAATGAGGTGAAAAAAATAAGACATCATCAGCATCTTGTGCAAGCCTCCAGAAAAAGAACACATGGAGAACGCAGCCACAAATCAGCATAGGCAGTAGAAGTTACATCTTAATAGTGAGTTCCAAGGGCAACACAACTTTGGGAATGATATCAATTTTTAAGAAACATATGGAAATCTGTGGTCTGTGGTCATATGGTTGTGCTAAGGTAGGCAGCACAGCAAAAGTAGTCTATGGAGGCATATTGTTTAAATCTCCATACCAACCCCCTAATTGGCCATTGAGCACTTGCCTAT
The DNA here is from genome assembly GCA_018402905.1 of Glandirana rugosa. Lineage (NCBI taxonomy): Eukaryota > Metazoa > Chordata > Amphibia > Anura > Ranidae > Glandirana > Glandirana rugosa. The sequence goes on along the minus strand of BLSH010316057.1, from coordinate 764,891 downwards.
ACACTGAATGGTAAATAAGCCAAACGTATTATTATTCTCATGCTGTCCATAATCATTACGGGAGATTAAACATTTTCTTTTTACATGTGTTATTTTCTGCATTTGTTTTCCTGCGAGGAACAGTCTTGAACCATTTCATACGGCGCTGGACAAGATTAATTATTTTTCAGCGCCTGATCTCATTAAGGGCTTTAGGGTAAACTGCAGGGTGATTTTTCATTGTAATTAAGAAACAATCTTAGTCTAAATTTAGCTGCTTTAAAAATGACAAAGGTGACACTTCCAGTGAGTCTGTGATGAATGCCAATGCATATATCTACATTTAGGCAGGTGTGCACATATATATATGTATACGTGTATCTAGTGTAGGTGTTCATTTATCTTATCAGTCAACATCTCAGCAATCATGGCTGAACTGAAGGTTGCTATAGTTTTTGCTTTCAAAATGTAAAATACCTATTATCAAAGCAAAAAATCTAATGTATGATGTCATTGGGAATGCCAATGTCTATGCATTTTATATCGTTGGTTGACATTTATCAATAAAAAGGATGTAGTAAATGTAACCATTCTCAGGCAATGTGTCGAATATCCATCCAGAGAGAACTCTGAACACTAGGAAAACAACTAAAAATACAAAATATATAAGTATTAGAGCAGTTTTACCTGTCTGTCACTCTGCTACCACCTCCTATCAGCATGCGCCTTGTGCTGCTTTTTCCTCTTCCAGTATGGGTTCTGCTGTATCAGGAGCTTCAATAGGCTGATACCAAGTGAATTACAGGTACTTATACTGCTTGCATTAAAAAAAAACTGCATATAAAGAGTTATTCATGAATACAGTGCTTTGTATATTTATTTGTGTTTTGTATACAGTATCTCTCAAAAGTGAGTACACCCCTCACATTTTTGTAAATATTTTATTATATCTTTATATGTGACAACACTGAAGAAATTACACCTTGCTATAATGTAAAGTAGTGAGTGTACAGCTTGTATAACAGTGTACATTTGCTGTTCCCTCAAAATAACTCAACACACAGTCATTAATGTCTAAACCGCTGGCAACAAAAGTGAGTACAACCCTAAGTGAAAATGTCCAAATTGGGCCCAATTAGCCATTTTCCCTCCCTGGTGTCATGCGACTCAGGTGTGAATGGGGAGCAGGTGTGTTAAATTTGGTGTTATTGCTCTCACTCTCTCATACTGGTCACTGGAAGTTTAACATGGCACCTCATGGCAAAGAACTCTCTGAGGATCTGAAAACAAGAATTGTTGCTCTACATAAAGATGGCCTAGGCTATTAGAAGATTGTCAAGACCCTGAAACTGAGCTGCAGCACAGTGCCCAAGACCATACAGTGGTTTAACAGGACAGGTTCCACTCAGAACAAGTTGAGTGCACATGCTCAGCATTATATCCAGGGGTTGTCTTTGGGAAATAGACGTATGAGTGGGGTGGGGGGCTCAGTCTGTCAGTGCTCAGACCATACGCTGCACGCTGCATCAAATTGGTCTGCATGGCTGTTGTCCCAGAAGGAAGCCTCTTCTAAAGATGATGTACAAGAAAGCCCAAAAACAGTTTGCTGGAGACAAGCAGACTAAGGACATGGATTACTGGAACCATGCCCTGTGGTCTGATGAGACCAAGATAAACTTATTTGGTTCGGATGGTGTCAAGCATGTGTGGCGGCAATCAGATGAGGAGTACAAAGACAAGTGTGTCTTGCCTACAGTCAATCATGGTGGTGGGAGTGTCATGGTCTGGGGCTGCATGAGTGCTGCCGGCACTGGGAGGCTACAGTACATTGAGGGAACCATGAATGGCAACATGTACTGTGACATACTGAAGCAGAGCATGATCCCCTCCTTTCAGAAACTGGGGCCACAGGGCAGTATTCCAACATGATAATGACCCCAAACAGACTTCCAAGATGACCACTGCTTTGCTAAAGAAGCTGAGGGTAAAGGTGATGGACTGGCCAAGCATTATGTGATGTCATCATGGAGGAGTGGAAGAGGACTCCAATGGCAACCTGTGAAGCTCTGGTGAACTCCATGCCCAAGTGGGTTAAGGTAGTACTGGAAAGTAATGGTGGCCACACAAAATATTGACACTTTGGGCCCAATTTGGACATTTTCACTTAAGGGTTTACTCACTTTTGTTGCCAGCGGTTTAGACATTAATGGCTATGTGTTGAGTTATTTTGAGGGAACAGCAAATTTACTCTGTTATACAAGTTGTACACTCACTACTTTACATTGTAGCAATGTGTAATTTCTTCAGTGTTGTCATGAAAAGATATAATAAAATATTTACAAAAAAGTGAGGGTGTACTCACTTTTGTGAGATACAGTATCTGCTTAGAGTTCAGCTTCAAGGGTTGCCATAGACGTACATCACAGTCGCACTGATATGAGTAAAGTTAAACAATCAGTGTTAAAATAGAAGTATAGCCAAAGCTTTTTTTGGCCATACTTCTCTTCAGGGTCACACGTGCACTAACTTTTGCATCACAGAGATGCAGCAGCATAGAGGTGAGAGTGTTGTTTCTTTTTTTAACAAACCCAAACTTCTTTAAGAAAAACTGACCTTTGTAAAAAAAAGATATATATATCACGCCGAGCTAGATATCTTGGTAAGGTTGATGGAATAGGTTCAGGTGTTAAAAATGGGTTTTGAGTAGGGCAATGGGACACTTCATGTTGTTGAGAACAGGTCTACAAAATCAGACACAATACTCTCCTACAATTCCCATAACTTTTAACATAGTAGCTATATTTATCAACATTTTATAATGTTGCAAATGTTGCCGTTTCTTTACCTCTTTTGCCTACTTACTATGTAGGGTGGTCTAAATGGATATGGTATATTATACAAAAAAAGATCTATGTTATAAGAGTGAACTTACAGATTTTAGTAGAGCTGTAGGTCGCTGGAACGCATTACAAGGCAATTCATTGTTTTCACTTGTTTCCCGGAATTTCTATTTAAGTAGTGTACAGGACGCCAGGGTTGGGTCATGAACGGCAGGTTTATTTCCCTACTGCTTGGGTTTTGATCCCTTTAAGCAGGAACAGTTTAAAGGTATGTTGAGTACCTAGGGCTTCTCACCTATACAAGGTCTGGCTAGTGAGGAGGGGACTACATTTCAGTACTCTCTGGATTGCTAATTCAGGGATTCAAAGAGTTTTGGGTGGGAAGAACTTCCAAAACCTGATTACAAGGACTTTGGTCCTGAAGGAGTTAACCAATCTGTGTGTGAGTCCATTGAAAGGAAGAATCAGTTGTCGCTTGGCAGAAAGGTGGGGTGAACTGGGCACACCTGAATGAGTAGGGTGAGTTAAGTAAGTGAGTATTAAGACACAGTTGCTGACTGGGAAAGCCTCTTTGGGGCCTCTGGAACAGACAGGAAAGCCCAAAACCCCATTGTGGGACCATTATGGTGGCAGTGAGCCATTATCCATGGTATGGATTGTTTTGAATTCTCTTGCTGAAGTAAGCTGTTTTGTTGTTGGTCTGTTTGCATTTCCAACAAAAACTATTTGCTTTTAGAAATGGCTTGCTAATGATCTTGGCCATGAATATTTATTCAAAAATATAAAATCTGATATAACACAAATTCTACATCTTGCGTACAAACTCTTTTTTTCTGTGTTAATAGTTTTTTAAGCAATAATAAAGAACATTGAAGGTTTAGCAGCATTTATTGTACGGTATTGATATAAAATATGTACAGATTGTATTGTAATAAATTGTTAGCAAGGGCACAAAGACAGTTAGATTATTACAATTTCAGGAGGCGGAAGCCTACATGGGGCTCATCCATGTGCCCATGAGTACAGAGTGGACCGCAGAGGAAGACGTAATGACATGTTCCAAGTTTATTCTTTTAATAAAATTCAGGTTTAAAGTAAAACAAAACAAATTAATTTTCAAAGACATTTTAACTGATAGCAAATGAGCTGTTTCAGTGTAAACAAACCCATACGGTATACAAAAATCAAAACTTACAGGCAACTAAGGAACAAGCAATTAACGTGGGAAATGCAAATAAAAAAACATCGCCAGCTTACAGATATATATAGCACAAGTTTGGGGGGGGGGGGGGTGAAGAATTGCTATGCAAATTGCTGCCTAAACCAGAATTACTACTATTAAGCAATAAAGAAAAGTCAAAAGGCTATATGGATTACAGACAGCAAGATTTCTCTATTTTCATACCTAATGATATAAAATCTATACAAATAAAACCATTCTTCAAGGTCTTAGGGGATAAAGATGGCTAGTAGGAGGTTGGTTTGCACTGTGGGTGTTTAATCAGCCGCCATTTATAATAAAATCTACTTGTGTGGAACAAATCTACTGTTTCTGCCAAAAAATGCAAAACCTATAAAAATGTAATATCATGTTCAGCAAGGATAAAATCATGTACATGTGTGGATGCCACGTAGGAATGCTAGCCTAGTAAAGTGTCTCATGTAAGAAGGAAAATAGTTATTTTAAAGGACGGGTTTGGTTTAAAATTAAATCTTTTTAGCCCCCCTCCCTAGCCCTCTATGTTCCCGTAAAACTAAACTTAAAACTGCTGTACCTAGGTATCTACTTACCTCTTTCTGATGGCCTCCTGTGGTGTTTACATCCTCGGTTTTGAAAATTTTCACCACTGCAGTAACTTCCCATAAACTTGAATAGGCTGTACCCTTACCTTACTGGAGTAAGGGCCCATTAAAAGCTATGAGAAGTTACCATAAAGGTGTGGGCAATTCTGGAAATGTTTTTGAACCAAGTGTTTAAGCATTACGAGAGGGAATCACCATCAGAAAGAGGTAAGTAAGCACCCGGGTGGGGGTTTAAACCTAGAAATGGTTAGGGGACTATGGACAAAGGTTGGCAAGGTTTAAAGTGACACTAAACTATATCCTTATATTTCAAAAGTATTCCATACACATCAACTAGTTAATGACCCTGTAATCTTACACTCTTCCAGTGGGACCATAGCAGAATGACGGCCGGGCAGTGGCTTTACCATACTGACTGGATGTCCTATGATGTCCTTCACATCACGCTGCCCGAGTCGTAAGCACCCCCAGGGGTGTGCAGCGCGACAATCAGTGGTGAACTGTGGTCCTCGGACACAACGCATCAAAGATGAGGGTAAAGAGCTAATGATGTAGGCTCTTTACCATGTGATCAGCTGTGTCCAATCACAGCTGATCACATGTAAACAAATGTTGGTTACTGACAGTGCTGAGGGAAGGAAAGGCGATAACCGGCTTTCTATTTACAGGGGCCATTTACACTGATAATCAGTGCAGCATATCAGTGTCCATCAGTGCAACATATCAGTGCCCATCAGTGCATCCTATCAGTGCCCATCAGCGCAGCCTCATCAACGAAGAAGAAAAAATACTTATTTGCAAAAATGTATAACAGAAACAAAGAAAACTTTTTTTTTTTTTTCAAAATTTGGGGCCTTTTTTTATTTGTTTAGCAAAGAATAAAAAACCCAGTGGTGATTAAATATCACCAAAAAAAAGCTCTAACTGTGTCAAAAAAAAAAGATAAAAATTGCATATGAGTACAGTGTTGCATGACCATGCAATTGTCATTTAAAGTGTGACAGTGCTGAAAGCTGAAAAGTGGCCTGTGCAGGAAGGAGGTGAATGTGCTCAGTATTGAAGTGGTTAAGCATCAAGAGCCTTACATTTATAACAGTTTCGTTCACAGCCCGAAAAAAACATTGCTGCCATCTGTGTTTACAACAAAGACATTCCACCAATGCATCAATGGAGCCAAAATAAAGGTGCAGTTTAAACACTACAGGCTATTCCCTCATGGCCCATTGGTCAACGTCCTACAAAACTAAAAAGAATGTTGTTGCATTTACAGAATTATGGCTTGATTGACACATATTCCCTTGGAAATATGACCACCCCAGACACATTTGTAAAGCAGTTGAGAGACTGGAAATTCTGGATGAGAAAGTTGATTACTCTGTCTAGTCAGACTGGCACAAACCTTAAACAAAAACACAGAAGAAGGATAACCTTTTTAAAACAATGAAGTTGCTGCATGAGACTGAATTGTCTACCATAAAAAATAAGACAAAAAATAAGTGCTTCCGACTTAGAAAAATGTGATTGGTGTATCATTCGCTCTGCATTGCCAGTGCCTTCTGACATCAAGGTGCTAAACTATGATTGTAGATCTGAAATGATAAGCTTCATACTGGGGGCATTCAGTATACCATGGTCTACCATGATAAGAATCATCAAGCCTAGAATAACTGCTAAGTCCTTCAGTAACACAATAAATGACATATTTGTGCTGCTGTGGAGCAAGCTTGGCATGGATTTTTTTATTTCAGAGGATATACTTGCAAACTGTGGGTTATTTTTCAAAATATCCAGAAGTCTTCAAACACCCAAAACATCTTAAAAGATCATTATAAAACTCATCTTGGTGTCTGAAAGACATTTTGTTCCAGGGAACAGATAACATGCCTGGAAGGTCTGTGGTGAGATGCTACAAAAAGCATTTAGAAAAACAAAATTGTGCTATGGCAGGTAGATTCCGTATGAATGGACCTTGCACCATCTGCCTTATGTGCTTCTATCTATTGTGTTCTTGGACTGAGGACCTAAAAAGGGAGTTTCAGAGGTCACTTGTTGAGTTTTTGTTCCAATCTTTATCTTTTCACTGAAGATTTTATTGATGTTATTTAAGGTTTGTTCCAGTCTGGTACTACATTTTTTCAAAGAGTACAAATACAAAAGAAGCTCAGGCTGCTCAGAATGTACCACATCCATATGCTCACTAGAACCAACATTTTTGTGCTTGGACTTTACTGGTACAGATGGGGCAGACACATAAATAAATAAAAAAGTTTACACAAAGTTTATTAAGATTAAAAAAACACATGTTCAAACAAAAAGCTTCAAATTCAGGCCCCATATAGAAAGAAAGACCAACATAGAACACATATACTATTCATTAGCTGTATGACCCCCCCCCCCCCCAAAAAAAAAAAGACTAACAGAATATTCAACTTTCTTATCCAGAATTTCCAGTCTGTCAACTGTTCTACAGATGTATCTGCAGTGGTCATATTTCTGCTTGTATTCTCCTACAATGTCCATTTTTTACAATCTGGCCTTCCACATGATCGTGAACCAAGCACTTGTTGTTGCTGTCCTATCCAACAGTATCTGTGTATAGAAGTTGTTGTAAGCTCTTTATTGCTCCTCCTTTCACGTCAAAGCTCTTTAGTAATCATGAGTCTAAAGCCGGCCATTCATGATTGAAATTTGGCCAGTTCAGCAAGGACTGGCTGGATTTCGATCCATATATGGGCAGGCTGATTGTAGGATCCATCACACAGGATAAAGTTACATTATCCTGATTGGCTAGAACTATTGAGGTCATCCAATGGAAAAAATGAAGAATTGCAACCAATGGGGAATGAAGGTATGAAGGAAGCTAAGGTGAAAGGAGGCAACATAGATTTTTACACAGAGTTTTTACAACTGCTATCTAGGAATTGCTAGAGTCATGACATAGGAAAGGAAGCTGCAAAGAGTTCACAGCAGCCTCTATTTATGGGCACTATTAGATGATATGGGAAGAGGAATTGAGTATGTCACTTTTATTTTATTTTAAGTGATCCTCCCTGTAATTATTATTAAAAGGTTGTTGCCAAAAACACAAAAATGTGCTGTATCAAATAGAGGTTACAATGCAGAAAGGTTTCTAGCCCAGTGAAGCGAAAGGGTGCTTTATTACTTCACTCCCACTGAGTTCACCAACCTCTGCCATACAAGGAATCTATTTGAGCATATTTTGCTTTAAAGAAAGTGAAAAAAATGTCCGCTTTATAAAGTGTTTTATTATTAAGCAGAGCTCCATCTGTTTTGAAATAAGTATGAAGCCGGGGTCCTTTTAAAGATTAAAGTAAAAGCCTTGAAGTGGAACTAAGAGCAGAATTCTTATCACAATAAATAGGACATTAGAATGGTTACTGGCCAATGTCTGCAATTTGTTTTGGATGCACTGCAGAAAAACTAGTTGCCTGCCTCTCCCTGAATTCAGTGCTTTCCAGTTACTGACCCAGAAACAAGCATGCATATTAATTCTACCTACCCCTCTTGTCCCAGGTGTATGTACCTTATGTGTTCCCCATCTTCCAACTCCCTCCCAAGCTGGCATAATGTCCAGAGCTTTACAACCTCACCAATGGAGACTGTTTAACATCATATTGCTCACAATAGGGAGCTCATATTGGTCAGCGCTGGACACATGACCATGCTGACCTTATTTCAGGACACTGCTCCAGAAAAAAGGTGCCACAAAGTGAATCTCAATGATGTTTTGAAGTGCTGCACCTCTAAACAGGCTAAAGAGGGAGGTGGATGAAGGTAATCACATAAAGTACATACGGTGGGGACTGGAGGGGTGGGGAGGGTGTTGTGTGCTAGGTCAGCTTTTCATTGTTTATGAAAAAGTGAAATAACCCTGTAAAGCCATTGGATTAGCATGACGACCAGGCAACTAGAATTTTCAAAAGTAATGGCAACCTCTATATGCTTTTAGTACAGGTTTCCATTAAAACTGGGCACATATGATTTACACAAGCTCTGTGGTTAATCAAATTTTAGTACACCCCGATCTATGACTAGCCTGTGCAATAAGGTGCAGATGGAAGGGCAGGCTAGCTTTTAAGTATGCTGGGAAGTTTTTGCTTGTTTGTGTTGTGTTGTTCTTCCACCTGCATCTTACTGCAAAGGCTAGTTATAGACGGGGATGGTTGCCAGAATTATTAGACAGGGACCAATTTGTGTTTTTTGCAGGCTAGCTGGTAAATTTTTGTTTGTTTGTGATGGCCTCTGACAAGTCAGAGCTAGAGCCCTCCTTCAAAGAGCAGAGAGCACAAGCTTTGCAGATAGCACATGATTGAACAAGGATCCTACTTTAGAGCATGCTAGCAGGGGACAGTCTTTTCTACTCAAGCCTTTTTCTGCTTTCTAAAGTAAGCAACCTGAAAAACTTTGCACACCTTTTATTTTGATGCTTCTGGATTGTATTAGGAGATTTAAACTGAAAGTTCAATTACACTTGAAACCATTACTAAGAGGCTCTTTTTATTCTCATCTATGAACATGACAAAGCAGGGTTCACATAAGGAACACCAGTGTGCTTTTTCTAACCTCAAATAGATTTGCTGTACAGTTCTGCTCTGGAGGATGACATTGTTACATCTCAGCTTGGTGAATTGTGTTTTAAAACTAAAAGCTGGTTACAACATGGTTGTACAATCTTGTTCACATTTACCAACAACTATAGTGCAATCCAGTCATAATCAATCATATCCAATCAGAAAGCATTCACGCTATCTCATTATTGGTAAATTTAAAGGAGTTTGTACTAACAATGCAACAAGCGTGGCCAGCTTTGGAATGGAAGATGGTGGCAGCTAAGGGTCCCAGACATAAATAGCTATACAACTGATACGTAAATCCTGGGGGATAGCACCATTATGGGCTACCTCCTAATTATTGGTGTGTACAGGGATCATGTCAAGCCATGGCATCTCCATGTGACTGGAGTGAGAGGAATCCAGCAGGTTCTAGGGATCTTTTTTCACACAAAGCCCAGGGGTATACTGGATGTGGGATACTCTCGTACTCAGGGAATGTGCAGTGTGACACTGCTCATCATGCATCCATGAGAGAAAGGAAGGTTTAACGATAGCACTGAGCCAACAGCTCCAGATCAGACTAGTTTTCTTAAAACCGTGAGATTTGTCTTTTGGCAAATTGTATTCTGGCGGCATTAGAAAATATGTGATTAAATGCAATCTATCTAGCCACTAGCATTGCAGATCTTTGTCTGACATGTCTTTCATTATCACAGAAATAGTTTCAACTCTCCGACACGTTTTTTTCGTTGTATCAGCAAAATTATTTCCCTTAACGTGCACTTCTAAAGTGGACTGGATTTGAAGTGCTGTCATATTCCAAGAAAACTGTGGGCTTCTTTTCCTGTGTGGTTTGGGCCAGTTTTCTTGTGTCTCATTTAATACACACAATTTTTGGAAATGGAGTTGGGCAGTAGACTCCAGTATTTTTATTGCAGGATGTCGATTGATTTAATGTACTAGTCACAGCCATTTGTTTTGTAATCTCCTTCAGATTCTGCATGTCCTTCAGTATAAAAGTTTGTATTTCTAGTTTTTCATTCACAGATAAGAAACTGCCTGTACATGTTAGATTTCAAGAAATGTCAGTATATATAGAAATGTATTTATTAGTGTTAAATGTACATAGAAGCATTTTCAAACTTTTTTTATATACTACATTTTATTCCAGTAGCAAAGAAATCGACTTGACATCATGGCCCTAGAGATTTTTAAATTTCTGAAACCTATACAGAGCGAAGAATTCAGTCCCTTGCATACTGTTGGCTGTCCTCTCAGTCAATTCTCAATTCTCTGCTAATGATACTCACCGTCACTTTATTTATTTATTTATTTCAGGTACTTGTATAGCTCCGTCAATTTACGCAGCGCTTTACATATACATTGTACATTTACATCAGTCCCTACCCTCAAGGAGCTTACAATCTAAGGCACAGGTGTCAAACTGGCGGCCCTCCAGCTGTTGCGGAACTACAAATCCCATAATCTAGTCCCCACAGTTTGACCACCGGGAGGTCGACAACGCTTTGATGTTCAGGGTAGTACGGAGACGGACACCCTCAGTACGAACATTAACAGTCGGAACGTTACGGAGTACCCTAAACATCAAGGCGTTGTCGACCTCCCGGCGGTCAAACTGTGGACACGGAATCTAACATTCGAGGAACTCCCATCCCTGACTACATTTACATGTTACATATACATTTCGCGACGCATT
>BLSH010316057.1:743043-753968 GCA_018402905.1 Glandirana rugosa | reverse complement strand
TACATGTTACATATACATTTCGCGACGCATTTAACTGCCTCGATATGTTCATGGACTTTATTTATTTATTTCAGGTACTTGTATAGCTCCGTCAATTTACGCAGCGCTTTACATATACATTGTACATTTACATCAGTCCCTACCCTCAAGGAGCTTACAATCTAAGGTGTCACTTATTTTTACAATCACCTTTTGTGGAGTTAATATATTGTAATGAAACTTTAAAATAATAGAAATGTAAAACATCATACTCTTTATTAGAATGTTTCCTTAGGGTTTAGTGGATATCGTAAAGGTGGTACAAGCATAATGTACAGGATCCTTGTACTTGTACTGGTTACGTAACCCAAACAGGGGTGTAACGATAGGGGTTGCAGGGGTTGCAATTGCAACCGGGCCCCATGGTCCAGGGAGCCCATGTGCCTCCCTTGTACACCTGGATAGGAGGGATGGCGGGGTGGCATTTGGAGGAACCAATCTCCTCCATTTTCCTCTATCCAGTTTACTTGTCTTCTGCTGTTCCCAGGGTCCCTGTGTGCTTCCCTGGTCCCCTCCACAGAGCTGCTGTCTTCCCCCCTCCTCTCTCCTGCCAACTGCTGTAGAAGATGTGTCATGATGGAGAGATGGTAACGGGTCGGTAAATTTGTAATTTACCGACTCCTTCCTTTTCTGAATGAACAGAGTCAGTGATTGGTACCAATTGGTTCATTCATAACTGAAGCATAGTAAACTGTTTTTACTATACTTCCGTTTCTGAATGAATTGAAGTCTTGGTGCACAGCTATTCCTGTCCATTAATTCTGTGCAGCTGAGGCTACACAGATGGAAACTAAGAGCTGAGGTTTGTTTAGACCCCTGATATCTCATCAAAGTCCCCAAACAGAGCTCCTAGAAAAATTAAAAATAAAATTGTAATAGAAATAAAATGAAATGGTAAAAAAATAATACAATTAAAAACTACTGACACCAGTGAGGGAACTTTCAGGATTTCAAAGGTTGCAATTGTGACTGGGCCCTGGCATTTCACCACCATGGGAAGGCCCGAAGATAGCAGAAAGGGGGTCGGCTGCAGAACTTGTGAAAGGGCCCCGCTGTGGTACCATAATAAAGGGACCCGCAATGGGAGTAAAGGTCCCCAGGATCAGTGGGAAGCGGGAAGGGCCCTGGCCAGGGGGCCCTTCATAATTTCTTGCACCGGGGCTCTGAAGGTTCTAGTTATGCCTCTGAACCCAAATATAATTTAAAAAATATTTTTCAGTGAAAAAATTTTTACTGTGTATGGCATCCCCATTTTTCTAACAGTCAAACATATAGTCAAGCAATAAAAGACCTGTGTTTGGCCACTCAGCCATTTCTTTGGCACGTCATGGCTATGAGGTGTGGGGGTGAGCACAGACACAGCAGGGTTGATTTACTAAAACTGGAGAGTGCAAAATCTGGTGCAGCTGTGCATGATGGCCAATCAGCTTCTAACTTCAGCTTGTTCAATTAAGTTTTGGCAAAAAAAAAAACTGGAAGCTGATTGGTTTCTATGCAGAGCTGCAGCAGATTTTGCACTCTCCAGTTTTAGTAAATCAACCCCAGCATGTCTTTTAATTGACTCCCGGAGATCTAAAGTCAGGTAGACACACACATCAGATTATTCTGCTTGTCTGGTTTTGGAGGTCAGTTAAAATTAACTTTTACTTCAAAAAACAACCACAAATTGCAAATTGAATTGAGAAAAATAACATATTTTTGACAAAAAATAAACCTACCTTTCTTTGACTTGTTTCCAGAAACAATGGCCGTTTGTCACCTGTTGGCTGTTGGCTCCTCCTCCAGCTGTAAGATCTCCCAAGATATCTTGAAATCTTGGTAAAAAGGTCTGGGCAAAATATGAAGTTGTCATTGCTGATCTATTTTTGAAGGTGCACCAGGACTGTTATAATGTCTTTGCTTTGCTACTTATGGAGTCACTGACCTTAAATAGTTACATAGTAAGTAAGGTTGAATAAAATCAATAGTCCAACCAGTTCAACCTGTGTAGGTTTATGTGTGTCAGTGTTGGTAAACATTTCCCATATCCCTGTATATTGTGTTCTTTAAGATGCACATCCAAGAGTCTTTTAAAAATATCCATACTCCCCGCTGACACCCCCAATTGTGGAAGAGAGTTTCACAGCCTTATTGCCCTGACAGTGAAAAAACCCCTACGAAGCTTAAGGTTAAACCGCTTCTCCTCCAATCTCATTGTGTGGCCCTATGTCCTCTTACACTCCCTGAGCCTGAATAGTTTTTTTTTCCTACACTGGAATTACTATTGAGGTATTTGTAAATCGCTAACAAGTTCCCTCTCAATTGTCTTCTCCAACGAGAATAAATGTAGTGCTTGTAGTCATGCCTTGTAATTGAGGTCCTCCTGTTCCCTTATTAATTTAGTTGCCCTTCTCTGGATTCTCTCCAGCTCCAGCACATCCCTTCTGAGGATTGGTGACCAGAACTGGACAGAATACTCCAAATGTGGCCTGGCCAGAGTTTTATAAAGTGGCAGGATTATAGTTTTATCTCTGAAGTATATCCCCTTTTTTATGCATGCTAAATTTCTGCCGGCTTTGGTAGCTGCAGCTTGACATTGCATGCTATTGCTCAGTCTATCTTCTGCTAGGACCCCCAGACCTTTCTCCATCCTTGATTCTCTCAGAGGTTCTCCCCCTAGTGAGTAGTTTGTATTTAATTTTAAAGCCCCCAAGTGCATTACTTTACATTTCTCCACATTAAACTTCATGAACAATCATATTGTTCCTTTAGACCTTGAACAAATATATTCAGACTAGATTGCCATAACACCTGATCTGCACATGCCCTTCCTAGGTTCATGTCTCACTAAGTAGGCGAGAAATGATAAGGATACTATCTCTTTAACATTTACCTTTAAAGCAAGTCAAGTGGCAGCTACCATGTTCCTGCCAACCATAAATGATTACATAACTAACCAGGGCTATAGTTAGAAGATCAAAAATGAATCACTGAAATCTTATGTCAAATTTAACACAGTATTGTAATTTCAAAATTTTTTTCCAATTTTTTTAAAATTTTGAATAAAATATTACCTGGTGACCCTGCCATAAAGGTCCTTGTCCGTGGACTTGTTATGGGGGTGGAAATATCTCCCAAAATGTGCTCTTGCATTGTCACACCTGGGGAAGACCACAAGCAGTCACACTGACACACATTGTACAGGCATGATTCACGCTTGACACTGTCAAGAAAGCAATCCAGAACAATAATATGCAGCCGGCACTGAAGCGAATGCATGTACACAGGAAGTGTCTGTAAAAGGTTGGGGTAGATCAGCAGAACTGAGCTGGCAATAAGCATGAAAAAAGGTAAAACCTTATTTTATTGCGAGTGGCCATGATTAGCTTTGGGAGCTGGCAACCTGCCCTTGTTTTCAAAGGGGTTGCTACCCACAGCTAATCGCCAGGAACTCCTACTGGGGTACTTGCATCTAATCAAAGTTGGGTACATTCGCAAGGGAGAATGCACCCTTTATGTTAAGTCATAGTTTGAGGCTGAGCCTTGCTGTCTCAAGGTTCAGTTCCTTCATTATCTTACATTTTACAGTTAGGGATGGTAATTTTTTCACAGTTTTTCTTGTAAGTTTTACTATGATAAAGGTTTTCAAGTTGGTAGGAATCCATCTAACTATTTATCTATCCATGCCACACTTGGGTATCACTGATGAATGTTTAACATCTGTGCTATGCGCAAATTTATTTAGCTTTCTCTTACATCTAAACGCCTTTCATTCTGCTTTTTGCCTAAGAAAACACATAATTTTCCAAACACATTGTGCTGGATGACTAAAAGGCCTAAGTCAATCCAAGATCCATCACAGTTCTGGAGTGTGATACATTCAACCGCTGCCCTCTCAGGACATATCCCATAAAATATCCTTGTATCCTTGGGCGGCCTTATGTCTTTTTCAACCAGCCTGTTTTATGGACACAAGAGAAGGTCAGACTAAGCCAGGGAGACATTTCAATGCTTGAATGAGATTAAACAAAATAACAGCTGGAGGCTCAAAAAAGAGAAGACTTGGACAGGCGGATGAAGCTGTTTTTCATTTAAAGTTTAGTTCCAAGCACAAAGATGTATTGGGGTTGCAAGGAGGTGAAACCACCCACCATCTGTGCTCTTTTCCCCAAAGTTTGGTCGCTTCCTTTAACGATTGGTTTAATGGCATTTGAATTTTGTTCAGTGACCCATAATGGAAATGCACAAAAGGCAGAAGCGAGCACATTACAAAGCAACCCACAGCCTTCTCTCTTTTACAGATATATCTGAGCAGGTATTGTAGCAGAGGGCAAGCGACCATGCATTAATTGAAAGAATAGCAATTTATTGCACTAACACTAAACACAACAATGGCTTGCTACAATAGATGGCTGAAAGTTGCAGCCCTAATGGCTGTCTGTTCTGAACAGGGAGGAAAAGCAAACTGCTGTTTGTGTACTCAGAGTGGATTTATAAATCACCTGTGAAGGCATCACCGTTTTTAATGAGGCCCACTGATAGAAAAAAATTTGCATAGGTCTTGAATATATGATTAGGAGGTATGTGATCAGCATGAAAACGGAAAGTGGTGAAAAGCGCAAGGTGACTGCTGTTTGATGTTGCATTCCCAGCATGACTTTTTTTTTTTTTCATAAGGTATTCATAGGAGACACGTAGCTGGTGCTGTACACTCACAAATCTCTACACCTGCTGTTACAATCACTGAGAGAGGCTGACAGTATGCCCTGAGGAATTCTTTGAGATTGCATAAATTAAACAGTTTATCTGTGTTGTAACATTTACTATTTCTTCATAGGTTCTCTGTAAGTAAGAATAACCTTCATAAAGGGGCAGGTATGTTACTTGTGCTCCTGCATGGGGGAATCTGTAGAAAATGGAGGTCAATCATAAATGTACAGAGCAAACCACATCTGGCATCAGATGGTTGGGACGGAAAAGGATCCTTCATTCCAGTACTAACTATGTAGACCTCTCGGTAGAGGCGTGACTCCAATATAGGATGATACAACTTAAAGTGGAGTTCCACCCTAAAGTGGAAATTCCGCTTTAATGGAAGGTGACCCCCCTACATGCCACAATTGGCATGTCTTTTTTTGGGGGGTGACCAGAGACCCTGTTTTCACAGGGTCCCTGGTCCACTTCCTCCCCTGGCACCGCGGCTCCAGGAAGGAAGTCCACCTTCCCCCCTCCCTCTCTGCGATCTTCTGGGACACATCACAGGTCCCAGAAGATACGCCGGCCAGTCACAAGGCGCAGCGCGACTCGCAAATGCGCAGTGCGCGCCCAGCTTTGAAGGCCTGATTTGGATGTAAATACCCTCAAATTAAAGCTGAAAGTCTGCAGTTAAAGCACATCTTGTTTGTTTCATTTCAAAGCCATTGTGGTGGTGTATAGAGCCAAAAAGATTAGAATTGTGTTGATGTCCCAATATTTATGGACCTGACTGTATGTCTACCCATGTGCATATTTATTCATATACACGTAGATGTCCATTCTTTTGGGTCCTTGCTTCATATATCCCCTATACATATTCACACTACCTTATTCAGTGCTATCCATGCAGCAATTTCCTCTCCTTAGTACCCTGTCACATGACCTATATGTTTTTGTATTCTAGCAACATCATCCACATTTGCTCCCCATTTGAGCGCAATTGGTGTGGCATTTTCCACGCCCCCCCCCCCCCCCTTGCTTAGAAATCTACTTTCTAGTGTCCAAGTAAGTCCTGAATTTCATATACAGTCTCTTTTGTCTATGTGAAGTTACCTACAAAGACACTTCTTTGTGTCCCGGTGACCCATTAATATTTGGCGCCGTGCACCCTATATGGGGCAGCACAATTTTCCACTTCTTTTAATACTTAGACTACCCCTTGTGATTTTTGGCCACACTTTTTATTCACATACTGAAAGAACTGTGTATTCATCTTTTTAGTACTGGCCTGGACTCATTGCGCCTATTGCAGTGACATAACGCCGGGCCCCTGTCCGTGAGGCGGGAGGTGCCCTTGTCTGGTGTCCTCGGGTTGGCACACACAGGGTGAGTATCGAGGGGAGGGGTGGGACTTGAGGTGGTAGGGGATGTATGGGTCAGTCAAATGCAAAATGTACTACTTTGTATGACATGATTCTGAGTATTGGCTCATATGTGTTTTTTAAAAAACAATATTCTTTATGTTTTTTCTTTTTCTTAAGTTTTGAACGGTGGTCTATTGAATCCCCTGATGAAGCCATAGTTATGGCGAAACATGTTGGGAGACATACTGACAGCCTATAAACTACCCACCCAGCTTTGAACAACCACTGCACATGTATTTGGACCCTTTTAAAACGTTTGTCTGTATAGAACATGAAGTACCTTTCTTAATGATATAAATAAAATTGATGATTTTAGAATTTGTGAAAATTGACTTCTTTGTCTGCCTGGCACCGTTACAGTCCCACTTGGGAACCCCAATACTTTTCTTCCGGATAAAACATTGTGTTTTTAGTATCACACAAAACCCAAATATTTCTGTTACAGAAGGTTAAAACCATCTCTTGAAGCATACACTATTTTACCATAAATATCGGGAAACCTCCCTTTACACACACACGAACCCCGGTCTTGGTCCGTAGGGTTCAATTTTGAATTGGCCCACCCTTTGCAGCTATAACAGCTTCAACTCTTCTGGGAAGGCTGTCCACAAGGTTTAGGAGTGTGTCTATGGGAATGTTTGACCATTCTTCCAGAAGTGCATTTTCATGTTATGTTGGAACAGGAAGGGCCATCCCAAACTGTTCCCACAAAGTTCCCAAATTGCCCAAAATGTCTTGGTATGCTGACGCCTCAAGAGTTCCCTTCACTGGAACTAAAAGGCCAAGCCCAACCACTGAAAAACAACCCCACACCATAATCCCCGCTCCACACAAAATGATTTGGACCAGTGCACAAAGCAAGGTCCATAAAGACATGAATGAGCGAGTTTGGGTTGGAGGAACTTGACTGGCCTGTACAGAGTCCTGACCTTAACCTGATAGAACACCTTTGAGATTAATTAGAACGGAGACTGCAAGGGCTGAATAAGGAAGTGTACTTTGCAGTGGTGGAGAGTAAGTGTATATACACTATATTACCAAAAGTATTGGGACACCTGCCCTTACACGCACATGAACTTTAATGTAGCATCCCAGTCTTAGTCTGTAGGGTTCAATAATGAGTTGACCCACCCTTTGCAGCTATAACAGCTTCAACTCTTCTGGGAAGGCTGTCTACAAGGTTTAGGAGTGTCTATGGGAATGTTTGACCATTCTTCCAGAAAAGCATTTGTGAGGCTGGCTGTTACAGTTCTTTGCCTGTCATCAGTTAGAGGAGAAGCAGCATTAAAAAATAAAAAGTACTAGCTCTAGAGACAACAGTTCACATCTGCATCCAAATTACCAGTCAGAAAAAAAGAGGGGAATAGAGGAGGAAAACCTCTTGGTTAACCATGTAGAAATTTATAGGATGTGAAGTTGTCAATAAGGTAACAAAATATAAATTATGCATTAAAATCAGAAACCGCTTATTACAAATGGCTAAAACAGTAGTCAGGTCAAAATGACCGCACAAATTGTAAAACATCACAAATAGTCATAAGACACAAATCTATCTGTGCTGCTTGATGTAATTTGATATTCAAAATTTCAGACATTATGTTCCAAATTGTTTCGCATAATCTATCTGCTTCCTCAGGGAACTTCTATGTATATCAACTGTGTGAGTGGATTAGAAATTAGATTGGAAATATTAATTCGCTGCAACTCAAAGGAAGGGAAACCGAATAAGAGGGCCACCTTAACCCCAGCCAGATTGCTGGGGGCAGTCTGTCGGGGCATTACACTATTCAGAAGGGAAAAAGGGGCAGCTTCAATACAGCCCACCATGACCACTAGACATGTAGAAGCAACCGTTCATGGAGACATCCACCGCAACAATGCCTAACAACTATTTGTAATAAAGATTGAAGATGAAGATGATTTTAATGCATGATTTATATTTTGTTACCTATATGGTTAACCAAGCGGTTTTTCTCCTCTATGCCCCTCTTTTTGTTCTAAGGAGAAGCAGCATGTAACCACTGGCTATCCTGGGGTCAGAGCAGCGGCGAGTGCTGGTTCCCTTCCCCTGAAGCACTCTTTACATAGCCTGGTCATTACTGCAAAGTGACTACTTCAGGAGTTCAACCTACCATCGTTTTTCTACTGTGCCAAAGGGAAGTGATATCACCAAGCACAGAAACTTTATAGACAGTGTGAAGCAGATCTGTTCACCTGTGCAGACATGGGATGTTGACAGTACTGTTAGCCACCTTTATGACAGACACGAGTCAACACATCATAGGTGCTATAGGTGAGCAAAAATCAGCTAGAATAAATAAACTGGAAAGTAGAGTGGGAGCGTCTCATTGTTGTCACAGAAAGCTTGAAGCTTGGAAGTCAAGGCTTGTAGACCATACGTAATTCAAAGATTTTATTTATTAAAAATCA
Source organism: Glandirana rugosa (assembly GCA_018402905.1). Lineage (NCBI taxonomy): Eukaryota > Metazoa > Chordata > Amphibia > Anura > Ranidae > Glandirana > Glandirana rugosa. Next base: position 745,401 of record BLSH010316057.1, on the reverse strand, counting down.
AGTGGTCAAAGCTTTCTGCTGTATACTAGACCACTTGAATTTGAAGTAAACTTTGCAGATTATGCAAGGGCTCAAGCATTAGTTTTTTGGAATATCAAGTAGATAGGGCTGATAACAGGCCAGCTGGGAGACTGTTGCTTTCCAGCCAGTTTGTCCTTGAGCTAAACTCATTTGTTTGGTAAGGAACAAACTTGAAGATCCAGAATCTCAAGTTCAACAGATTCCCAACGAGTTACAAAATGATCAGATTGTTTACTTTTTCCTTTGAAAAACTGAATTATTAGTTTTTGGTGGACCTACCATGTATTATTCTCAATAATAGGCAAACCGGAGTGTCAGTTGCTAATATAGCTGGTTTTGGTGCAGTGAATGGCTGTGCCCAACATGTTCACAGGAAAGCTAAAAGCTTTTGGAGTGCGATAAATGCTTAGTGGCCCCCGCTCAGGCTAACAAGGTCAGATAAATTGGATGCCACTGACTAGTGAGGGTGAAAGCTAGTGAAAGATTCGTCCAGAACCAAAGCACGCTGTAGAAGTAGGAAGAGATAGCTTGAACGCCGCACCCAGCCCGAGGGGCTAGCAAGCCAAAGCAACCTCATCTCGATTCATCCAAGGCTTGCCCCAAACTGAAACTATCTGTACTGAGACTGGCAACACTGAGGAGACAGCCTCATTTGCTATGGGACATGTGTTCATAGTATTGTAGAGGAGTGTGTAAACAAAGCCAAAAGCCTAGAGAAGCAGCAGTTATTACAGCATGTCTATATCTGAGGTCTACATTAATTTGTATACCTAGGGCCAGCAGGGAAAGAAGGTGTGCTTGATCCTTATATGGTCTGCCCCTTTGGGCTCCATAACATAGGGTGAGGTTCTTACTCTTCAGCTGCCAGGTCCAACAGTGTTCACTAAGTCAGATAGCTTTGCGTCCCTTAACCTTGTCATCAGTGTGTATGGGACCTTATGCTTGACTTAGGAGTTATGCTTACATTAAAGTGAAAGTAAACCCCATTCATGAAACGTGAGTTGGACACATCTTTCTGCAGTGTTTTCTTATCTCTCTTCAAAGAGCTATGTCCCATAGCTGTCTCTTACTCCGTAGCTCTTTTATCAGCCTGATAAGTTCTCACTCGTTCTGGGAGATGGGACATAGAATTTAAAGATGGAGGAGGTTGCTAAAAATAGATTAGCAGCCAGCTAAACAATTCACAGACACAGATCTGCATGTATAGGAAGGGGGTGTGTGCCTTTCGTCCAATCAGCTTTCGCTCAGTCTCTCACAGTGTCTCACAGCATCTAGCAATCATCTCCTCCAACATAGGAATGAGAAAGTGAAAAATATAACAGAAGGTGCATTTTGTAAACAGTATATCAAGCTGAAGACAGCAGATATACATGTAAAACTTATATAGGGAGATTTATTTAATATCTGTGTATCATCTGAGGCTGTTCACTTCACTGGGTATATTAAGGGTTTACATCCACTTTAAGCTTTACAATTATTTACCAACCAGAAGATCTGTTACAGACAGAAAACAGGGAACAAAACAATGCTTTGCATATTTCGGTGAATACAAAACCATTGGATGTACTGTAGGTGTGATGGGTCACATAAAAATTACAGATTATATTTTTGCTTCTCTATATCTTCCACCTGCAGTAAATTTAGTTAAAAGTGAGGTGCATAATACAAGATAATGCACTTAAATCTATTTTATGAATCGTGCTACAGTATTTATCATCACAAGAACTACATTTTTATTTGACTGAAGTGACCGCTTACAGAATGTTTTATTAAAAATAAGGATATTGATATAAGTTGTGGAGCTGTGGAAAATACTAGGCATAACTATTTCCTTAACCACTTCAGCCCCGGAAGGATTTCCCACTTTAGGACCAGAGCCCTTTTTGCGATTCGGCACTGCATCATTTTAACTGACAATTGCGCGGTCGTGCGACGTTGCACCCAAACGAAATTTGCGTCCTTTTTTCCCCACAAACAGAGCTTTCTTTTGGTGGTATTTGATCATCGCTGCGTCATTTCTGATCGCCGCTATAAACAAAAGAAGAGCGACAATTTTGCAAAAAAACCCAAATTTCTTACTTTTTGCTAAAATACAAATCCAAAAAAAAAATACAAAAAAACATTTTTTTTGACCGTTTTTGGCCGATTTATATTCTTCCTCATATTTGCGATAAAAAAATCGCAATCGGCGTTTATTGATTGGTTTGCGCAAAAGTGGCCGCGTTTACGGATGATGAGAATTAATTTTTGGGGTTTTTATTTTTTTTTATTAGTAGTGGCGGCGATCTGCGATTTTTAGCAGTACTGCGATATTGGGGCGGACATGTCGGGCGCTGG
>BLSH010316057.1:712199-725762 GCA_018402905.1 Glandirana rugosa | reverse complement strand
CGCTCTTTTTATAAATCTACCTTTGCCATAAATAATCAGATTATCTTTATTGTCTAAATTGTATTCAGGTTTAACGATCCTCACAGAGTTTTTTTTTTTCTTCTTTTAATACTTAGGTAAGGTAGACACTTTCACATTACGTCTGTCTGACCTACATAACCCCATGTATAAGTATTCGTGTTGTATAATTATCGTTGATTGTGAGTAATTACTCTTCGACTGTCGATCCATTAAGAGTTAAAACCATCGGTACGGACCTAATAAGGGACGGAAAAGTTACGTGGTGTGTGCATAATCTTGGGATCTAAAACAAAAACTGGATGTCAAGCTGTACACTCACTACTTTACATTGTAGCAAAGTGTCATTTCTTCAGTGTTGTCACATGAAAAGATAGAATAAAATATTTACAAAAATGTGTGGGGTGTACTCACTTTTGGGAGACACTGTAGGTCAAAAACAAAATCTAGGGTTCTAATACGTGTGTGGTGCATTGAAAAGGCAGGGAATAATCCAGGCATGGCTACCAAAATTGAGAATTACCTAGCTGTCAGCTTCTCATTAATGAGTGTTAGTTGCTATTAATATGTTGTGCTTATGAATATGTACCCCAATACATCCAGTCTGTCTGCATTACACTTTCACAGATGGAATGGATTCATAATTTTCTTCTTTTTTTTTTTGAGACACTCCTAGCAATTTGGACTTATGTTAAATCTGTTATTTCTATTAGACTAATAAATACCGTTTCCATCTAAATATTTTTCTCGCTTCATTTAGAATATGAAGATTTTCTGAAATTAAAAAGTGATTCAACTTCTCTACTGGAAAATACAAAATATAATAAAATGTATGAGTCAATGTGCTTGTTTTAGTAACAGATTTTGAACATTATGAACCAAATCTTTCTCATGCTGCTTAAACTAGATGGTAAATTTTGTGTATTATCCCTGCCTTTCCATGTTCCAAATCCTTCTATTCAGAATTTAAAAAAAAATCTAGCAAGGGTAGAGGAAAACATTCATAATGGCCACAGATAATCAAAGCATAGTAAAATACAAATATTTATTTCAATATAAATAAAAAGCACATAAGAGAATGTACATTGGTATAAAACATGAACATATAAAATATGGATACAGACTGGCAGTCTTAAATTTGGAAAAGCTGCTCTATATTCCAATTAGGATAAGTACCCCTACGCGTTTCGACTTGCGAGTCTTCATCTGGGGGTGCTTTCTAGATCAATAAACACCACAACTGTCCAAAAACAAACAGTAGTGAGTAATGTACGACAATTACATATACACAATATTGCAAAAGAAGTATAGAGAAAAAATTACATAGCTTACTCTGCATAGTTAAAACATGCATGTACATGTGAGGAACACCAGAACCCCTCAATGCTTCGAATTCAAGTAGTGGGTCACTCAAGGCACAGAAACCTAATACGAAAACTGGCTCAATAAGAACTATATTGCTCACTTAAATCTTTCATAGACAGATTGGGTGGTTGAAAAATGCCCAAAAATGGCCAGAGTTGACCAAGAAAAACATATGCGGTATATAATTGTATAAATGATTAATAGTAATTTACCTGTATTTGTATAGAGGCAGTTACCAAAGGAATCCAAAAATATAGATGTGAAAGTAGCCAGACAATCAGGGATAATGACAGCGTCTCCCTTAAGGCGGATGCAAAAACCTTTTTATATTCCACTATGAATGCTTTTTGGCATAGATGTTCATAGAGGCAGGTCCCAAAGGGATTCCAAAGTTAAAGGAGACTAAAACAACAACCCCAAAAAAAGGGAAAAAGCAAGCAAGGCTCAAATTCAAACACAGGCAAAATCAGCGCCGAGTGTCCAAAGGAAATACACCCAAAAAAAAAAGAAGAGAAGGTGTGGGAAGGTGTATTTTACCCCCTGATCTCCTTTGCAGATTGGTTCCCTTCCTCCAAGAAAATGAGCAGGTTTGTGCCATTGCAGTTTTACATAACAGTATATTCCCTGTTTTTCCTTAATGGGACCAACATATGTTCATGTTGTGTGCTTCCCAGGTCCTTAGCTGTTCAGTGCTTTCTTTCTCCACCTTGTTAGTGGTGATGTATTTTGTTACACTGTATTCTACAAGTGAATTCAAGAAAATGTAAGAGGTTGACATACTAGGGTGAATTTAGTAAAGACAAATAGACTGTGCACTTCGCAAGTGCAGTTGCACTAATTTTCCCTAGAGCTTAGTACATATGGTAAAGCTCTGCTGATTTCCATCATCTAATGATGTGCAAGCAAAAATGTTTCTTTTTTAAATTTTCCTTGACCTCCAGAAAATTTACCCCCCCTTCATGACCATGCCACTTTTTTGCGATAAGGTACTGCGTTATTTTAACCAGTTGCCGACCGTCTGCCGTGGATTGACGGCGGCAACATGGTTCTCCTACGCAAACCACCATCAACTGACGGTGGCCGCAGGAGTGAGTATTGTCACGCTAGCGTGGGGAGCCAGTGAGCGGGTAGGGCGGACTTGATGTCCGCCGATCATGCGTGATCGCTGCCTAGCAGCGACAGAATGGGATCCGTGTATGTAAACAAGCGGATCCCCGTTCTGACAGGGGAGAAGGAGTGTGATCTTATGTTCTCTGTATATGGGAGCAGCGATCACTCTCCTTCCTCAGTCAGCCCAGCCCCCACACAGTTAGTAACACATACCAATGAATACATTTAACCCTTTGATCACCCCCTAGTGTTAATTCCTTCCCTGCCAGTGACATTTACACAGTAATGAGTGCATTTTCATAGCACTGATTGCTGTATAAGTGCCAATGGTCCCAAAAAAGTGTCAAAAATGTCTGCCGCAATGTCACAGTCCCACAAAAAATCGCAGATCGCTGCCATTACTAGTAAAAAAAATAAAATAAAAACCCCATAAATTAATTCTCATCGTTTGTAAACGTGGCAACTTTTGTGCAAACCAATCAATATACGCTTATTGCGATTTGTTTTTTTTTTTTTTGTACCATAAATATGAGGAAGTATATATATCAGCCAAAACTGATGAATAAATTCGTTTTTTTATATATTTTTTTTTGGATATATATTATAGCAAAAAATAAGAAATATTGGGGTTTTTTTCAAAATTGTCGCTCTTTGTTTATAGCGCAAAAAATAAAAACCACAGAGGTGATCAAATACCACCAAAGAAAGTTCTATTTGTGGGAAAAAAGGACGTCAATTTTGCTTGGGTACAATGTCGCACGACCGTGCAATTGTCAGTTAAAGCGACGCAGTGCCGTATCGCAAAAAGTGCTCTGGTCAGGAAGAGGGTAAATCCTTCCGGAGCTGAAGTGGTTAACTGACAACTGTGTGATCATGCAACACTATACCCAAATAAAATTGATGTCATTATTTCCCCCACAAATAGAGCTTTCTTTTGATCACCACTGTGTTTTTCAGTGAGCTGGAGTCTCCAGTTTGTCATATGCAAGATAAAAATAACTATTTATTTAATTATGGCATACTTATAAGTTTGGCTACCTTATGGTAACTTTGAAAGGTTTAGATAAGATTACCCATGTTTGTCTCTCCCTGTGTGGGTTTGGGGGTGTGAAAATACCTGTTAGTGAGGAAATTAGTTGGAACACTTGGTTCCAGAAGCTTGTTACTAAGGCAGTCAAAAATGAGTGCAGTAAGTATCCTATGTGGCCACAGTTTCTCCAACAGAGAGGTGAGATGTTCAGGAAGTATTTTGCCAGTCTGAAGGGGGGTGTATTGCCATTTATTTAAGATTCTGAGCGTAATTTCCCAGTGACTTACGCAATGGGAGGCCATCTGGATTGTATGAAATGTGTGTTGCCATTGGTCGTCCGTGATGTCTATATCTAGGTCGGATTCCCATCTTTTCATTGTGGATTTATGAATTGATTTTTTATCCTGAATGAGATTGTAGAATAGTGATATGCCCTAGTTTTTGCTTCGGGGATATAAAGTAATACCATGCGTTGGTTGGCACCTGGATTGTTGGAATCCCTCCTGTGAATGACCGGGCCCACAGCTAAATGGAGTACTAAAAAGTGAGAGTTTGGGATAGGGGTGAGCTCATAGCACACCCAAGCTAATCTCTCTCTCTGCAAGTAACACTGTCCAACAGAATCAGAGACAGCAATAAAACCCAACAGAAGGCTTCCTCTAAAATAATAAAAAAAAATGTTTTTGTTGGAGAGATTTCCTTGGCATATCGTTTTTGTGGCACAAAAAGGAATGCCATAAAAAATAGCTGGTTGGGGAGTTCCACCCCCCCCCCCCCATTCCCTTTTTAGGTAATTTATCACCATTACAAAAATTAACCATGCGCCGACTGTAGGACATCCTCAGTTTGCAGTGGTTATACCAGGATGATACAGGCACCTGCAGGAATTATCACGTTGTGAACATTTTCAGCTGATGACTCCCTGTAGTGCAGAAGTGATTTGAGTGGCTGAATAGCCACTTGATCACTTCTGTGGGTGGTGGAAGGGGGCTCCGCCTCTCTGTTTACTTGGCTGTTAGCAGCCAGGAAAGCAGCCAATCAGACCGATCTGTCTGCTTGGCTGCATTGGAGGCCAGAGGAGATATTTGGGGTCTAATAAACCCCAAATCTCTCCATAAAGAGGACCTGTCACAGCCCATGCTGTCACAAGGGATGCTGTTCATTCCTTGTGATAGCAATAAAGTTAATACAAAGAAAATTTAGAGACAGTGTAAAAAAAAACATTTTGGATAAAATAAATAATGATAAAAAAAGAAAAGTGCCCCTGTCCCTATGCAAAAATGCAAATGCATATGTTACTCCCGCACACACATATGTAAACGATGATCGCAACACACGTGAGGTATTGTCGCGAATATCAGAGTGAGGCCAATAATTCTAGCACCAGACCTCCTGTGTATCTCTAAACTGGTAACCGGTAAAGTAGTTTAACGCATCACCTATGGAGAATTTTAAGTACTGTAGTTTGCTGCAATTCCACCGGCGGATGCAATTTCAAAGCGTGACATTTTAGGCATCTATTTACTTGGTGTAACATCATCTTCTATATTTTACAAAAAAATTAGGTATTATATTGTGTTTGTGTGCGATAAAATTCATGAAAGTGTATCTTTTCCAAACAAATTGCGTTTGAAAAACCGCTGTGAAAATTCAGTGGGCCTCTGCTAAAAAGTATATATATATATATAATGTTTCGGGGTTCTAAGTATTTTTCTAGCAAAAAAATAGATTTTTACATGTATGTGAGAAGTGTCAGAATTGGCCCAGCTGGCAAGTAGTTAAGTATCAAAAATAGAAACAGAGAAATAAGGGCAGTGCAAAAATGACCCAAATGCTAATGGGTCAGATAACAGTACTACTGACTCACCGCGTATAGGGTGGGGTTTCCGGTTTGGACACAAGGATGCACGTCAAAAACTACAACTGGGGGGTGAAGTATTTAAGAGACACACAGAAAAAATCATTAGGGCAAGGGAAGGTTGGAGCCCCAACTGATATTTAGGCCTCATACACACGGGCGTATTAAAAAAAATAAGCAAAACATTGGGATCGACATCAGGGAAAATTTGGCGTTTTGCATAGGCGTTAGTGAGCGTCGGCGTCAATAGGCGTTTTGTTTGAAAAAAACATTCCTCTGCTATTTTTTAACCTGAAAACGCCAGAGTCAAAAACGGCGGTTATCGTCGCTACGGTGTTAATGCGTAAGCGTCTTGCTGGCTCGGCGTCAAAAACGCCAAAACGTTACACCCTCGGAATGCGCTGGCCATGGGTTCTACTTTCAGCTCACTAACGCCGACGCCATCTACAGCTCACAAACGTCTGCGTTTTTATGGGGCCATTGAATAACATGGAGAGCTGCAATAAAACGCTAAAAAACGCGGCGTCAAAAAACGCCCATGTCTATGAGGCCTTAACGTGTCTGTTGTTTCCCTCACTTTCTGTCTGGGTGACAATGTTGTCACAGAGGCAGGAAGTGAGGGAAAAAAAAGTTCCAACCTTTCTTCATCGTATCCAAAAAAAAAAAAAAATTGGGCTACAATTATAATTATCTGATCTACCTCTACTTTTTAAATGCATCAGTTTCGTCATAGTATGTAAAGTGTTGCAGCACATATTTGTATGGTATGTCTTATCTTTTTGCATATTCCTTTACAAGCTTTAATGTGATATTTTCTACAGGACTCACCATGAAGAACTACTTAGTTTTCCTTCTTGCTGCGACTATTTTCTCTTTCACCAGCTCTCAAGATGCTGCAGAGGAGGTGAGAAACTCGCATGTTTTCAGCCAATAAATATTTTGTTTCTCAGCATTGTCAACAAACACACATAGCAATGAGTGTGAAACAACATCGCCGATGCAATGCAGAGGGTTTGCGTTTTGTGGACACTTTGGCATCTGCAGGAACTGAAGGAGGCTGAACTGCTGGAAAAGTAGATGTAAAACCCAGTTACTAATATCTCATATACTGTCATCTATAACATGTTCATGTAATTTCACAAATCATTTATATAAAATGAATATATATGTGAAACTTTCATAAAAAAAATAAAATAATTGTTGATCCTGCCATGAAGGTAATTAATTGTTTGAACACCGGTTGGTGTTTTGTGGACTACCTGAGAAATGATGTACAGCAGTTGCTTGGATGCATGCAGACAGGATGGAACACAAAGAGAATGGCACGAAAGTATAAAAAAAAAAAATATATAGTAAAAATATTATGCTGTAAAAAAAAAAAAAAATGTTTATATGATGTACGATACTTTTGAAAACTAAGGTCTCATGCACATGGATGGTTTGAGGCATAAAAATCTCTCTAGTGTAAAGTTTTGGCTTTTTACTGCATCTGGGGAGCCATAGGTGGTGCGTACAATGAGCCATAAAAGTTAAAGAGGAAGTAAACCCTGATGGGTTTTACTTCCTCTTTAGTTCCCTGCAAAGTAAAAGCATAATGGGCTAGTATGCATCGCATACTAGCCCATTATGTGACACCTGCAAACGAAGCCTGCGCTGTCCCCTGTGGAGGCCGCATCCATGTTCCCCCCTCTACCTTCCAGGGCTGCGGACTCCGGCTCTGTAACTGGCCGGAGTCGCGTGACGTCACTCCCGCACATGCATGCGGGAGCCACCAGTAACTGCACTCGCTTGTGTAGAAACGCCATGGAGGGTCGTTTCTTCAGTGTGCATGCACCGATGATGTCTGCACACGCGTATACAGTGAATCTCCTAAACTGTGCAAGTTAAGGAGATATTCACGGTACATACAGGTAGGCCTTATTATAGATTACCTGTAGGTAAAAGTGGTTGTACAGAGTATACAACCACTTTAATGGCTGTACTGGGATATACAGTATCTCACAAAAGTGAGTACACCCCTCACATTTTTGTAAATGTTTTATTATATCTTCTCATGTGACAACACTGAAGAAATGACACTTTGCTACAATGTAAACTAGTGTGTGTACAGCTTGTATAACAGTGTAAATTTGCTGTCCCCTCAAAATAACTCAACACATAAGCCATTAATGTCTAAACCACTGGCAACAAAAGCGAGTACATCACTAAGTGAAAATGTCAAAATTGGGCCCAATTAGCCATTTTCCCTCCCCAGTGTCATGTTACTCTCTGAGGATCTGAAAAAAAGAATGGTTGCTCTATCTGAAGATGGCCTAGGCTATAAAAAGATTGCCAAGACCCTGAAATTGAGCTGCAGCATGGTGGCCAAGACCATACAGCGGTTTAACAGGACAGGTTCCACTCAGAACAGGCCTCACCAGGGTCGACCAAAAAGTGCACGTGCTCAGCCTCATATCTAGCTGTTGTCTTTGGGAAATAGACGTATGAGTGCTGCCAGCATTGCTGCAGATGTTAAAGGGGTGGGCAGTCAGCCTGTTAGTGCTCAGACCATACGCCGAACACTGCATCAAATTGGTCTGCATGGCTGTCATCCCAGTAGGAAGCCTCTTCTAAAGATGATGTACAATAAAGCCTCCAAACAATTTGCTGAAGACAAGCAGACTAAGGACATGGATTACTGGTGCCATGTCCTGTGGTTTGATGAGACCAAGATAAACTTATTTGGTTCAGAATGTGTCAAGCGTGTGTGGCAGCAACCAGGTGAGGAGTAAGAAGACAAGTTGTCTTTCCTACAGTCAAGCATGGTGATGGGAGTGTCATGGTCTGGCGCTGCATGAGTGCTGTCAGCTCTGGGGAGCTACAGTTCATTGAGGGAACCATGAATGCCAACATGTACTGTGACATACTGAAGCAGAGCATGATCCCCTCCCTTTGGAGACTGGGCCACAGGGCAGTATTCCAACATGATAACGACCCCAAACACACCTCCAAGACGACCACTGCCTTGCTAAAGAAGCTGAGGGTAAAAGTGATGGACTGGCCAAGCATGTCTCCAGACCTAAACCCTATTGAGCATATGTGGGGCATCCTCAAACGAAAGGTGGAGGAGCGCAAGGTCTCTAACATCCACCAGCTCGGTGATATCGTCATGGAGGAGTGGAAGAAGACTCCATTGGCAACCTGTGAAGCTCTGGTGAACTCCATGTTGTGTGTTGAGTTATTTTGAGGGGACAGCAAATTCACACTGTTATACAAGCTGTACACTCACTACTTTACATTGTAGCAAAGTGTCATTTCTTCAGTGTTGTCACAGGAAAAGATATAATAATTTATTTACAAAAATGTGAGGGGTGTACTCACTTTTGTGATACTGTACACTGATGTTTTTGTGCATATGTGTTTACAAAAAAATGGAGTAGAAGGTTCCACCTTATCCAGGACACAGCACCACAATGGACCCATATCGTGCTAATGGTAAGCAATGTCCCTCGTGCTTGTTTTTAATTTCAACTAAACTTAGTCTGGGAGGTTAGTATGGAGGGGGGGGGGGGGGTTATTTTTCCTAGAGGTGGCTTTGAAATTAAAACCGTTATGTTTTTGACTTGTTTAATGCTCATTTTTTTAATGGGTTACATGAGAACAGTATGTATTTTTATGGATGTGTTTCCTCACTTTTACTGATGTAATGGTATACAGAAAGCTGCATATTGCTAACTGGACCAGTTTTGCTTATTGATGATGTCACAAACCTGATAGAGGCAGAGATGATGAGAGGGACTTTCCCTACACTTCCTCGCTGGAGTTGGTGACATCAAGACAAGTAGCAGAGGTAGCTGCAGTAGATCACAATCTGGTTACTGCTGGGATGCTCAGACTGGAAACAAAGCCATACTCAAAACAAGTCAGCAACAACAGGCGGCAGACATACCAATTCTGAAGCCGGAGCAGGGTCAGAAGTCATAGAAGGTTAAATTGTACGGCCAGCAGAAGTAAATAAACAGAAAGGTTGACTTTCTAAAACTATAGAATGCAAAATCTGGTGTAGCTCTGCACAGAAACCAATCGCCTTCCAGGTTTTTTTTTGTCAAAGCTTAATTGAACAAGATGATGTTAGAAGCTGATTGGCTACCATGCAGAGCTGCCCCAGATTTTGCACTACATTTTTGCACTTTGCAGTTTTAGTAAATCAACCCCAGTGTGCAGAAGACAAAGTAAGGATTCAAGGTGAGGTCAGCAACAACAGATTAGAATAAATCAGTCACGAGGCAAGCTGGATCACAGGTTTGGTCACAAGTCACAGAACCTCTTTGTTCTCAGTTCTGCTGTGCTTTAAACAGACATCTGGAAGCCAAAAGCCAGATGTGCAAGCTAAAACATATGCACAGCCTTAATTATATGCATTGGTCTACAGGCTGTACCATGCACAGGTGCAGATCTTTGGGCACGGTAATTTAGTTGATCTTCCTGAAAGTTGTGGAGAAACCAACACCTGGAAAGGGGAGGGGTATGCCAACTTTTGGTAAACTAAATTGATTAAAAAAAAAAGTGCAAAGGGGAATTGTTTTTCTTGGTGTTTTTCTTGGTGCTTTAGCACCCTCTCTCTTTTAAATTTGGATACAAAAAAAGTTTCAGAATTGGACTCTTGTATATACACAAATCATTTTTATTGCTGTTACCAAATCCAGAACCCAATTGTTGTTGTGGAAGAAGAAGAGGATCCATTCTACAAGACTCCACTCAACAGGTTTGCCTCCTCTGCATCCAACTTCGGCTATGACCTTTATCGTATGCATGCAAGCAAGAATCCATCCACCAACATCTTTATGTCACCACTGACCCTTGCCACTGCCCTTTCAGCTGTTTCCTTGGGTGAGTACACTATTCCGGGTATATTATTTTTATTTGCTTGTTTAAAAAAGGGGAAAAAACACTCCATAACTTGTCACTGAGATACATGATGGCCTCTCAAAAATAGCATTGCATGCATACGGAGCACCATCAGAAAATTCAACCCATTATAAAGCACATTGGCCAGCTGAATTTACCTGCAAATTTGCCTTATTAAGTGACATTTGCTGATATTTGTACTTTTGCCTTTTAGATATTTCCATGGGAAATTCAAGTTTTTAGCATTATTTTGTTTAGTTATAATGCAACCGATCGTTTTTTAAACATTCATTGTTTTTAAGAGTCAAATAATTGAATTTGTCGATGATTCCTTATTGATTATTATGGAGACCTGTTGTGCTTGATCTGCTTGCTAGATGCTAAACATTCAACATCCTATAATGATTCATTTTAGCTCAAATCGTTTCATTGGCATTCACCCCATTCATAGCAAAATGCAATAACTCATGATTAGCAGGGGCAAATGAAGCTGACTTCAAGATATATGCCTGTGGCAACAAGTGAAAAACACATATTGATTCTTTGAAGTTTACTTAGATGCTTTACAAATTACAACCCCAATTCCAAAGTTGGGGCATTGTGTCAAATCTACATAAAAACAGAATGCAATGATTACATAGTTAGGTTGAAAAAAAGACACAAGTCTATTTGCTTTTTCAATTTTATTGGTTAAACCTAGATAGACTTTTGTCTTTTTTCAACCTAACTATGTAACAATGTGACGAGTTGCACATGTCAAACCATTATTTTATTCACAATAAAAAAAAAAATGGAAAACCTATCAATATTTTCAATTAGTGAAATGTCTAGACTGCAGGCAGGCCAGTTAACCACTTTAGCCCCGGAAGGATTTACTCCCTTAATGACCAGAGCATTTTTTTGCGATACGCCACTGCGTCGCTTTAACTGAAAATTGCACGGTTGTATAACGTTGTACCAAACAAAATTTGTGGCCTTTTTTTCCCACAAATAGAGATTTCTTTTAGTGGTATTTGATCACCTCTGCGGTTTTTATCTTTTGCGCTATAAACAAAAAAAGAGAGACAATTTTGAAAAAAGCTCAATATTTTTTACTTTTTGCTATAATAAATATCCAAAAAAAAAATTAAAAAAACAAATTTCTTCATCAGTTAGGCCAATATGTACTCTACATTTTTTGGGTAAAAAAAAAAAAAAAAATCGTATATATTGATTGGTTTGTGCAAACGTTATGGCGTCTACAAAATAGGGAATAGATTCATGACATTTTTATTTGTTTATTTTTTTTACTAGTAATGGCGGCAATCTGTGATTTTTAGCCAGACTGCAATATTGTGGCAGACAGATCGGACACTTTTGACACTTTTTTGGGACCATTGACATTTATACAGCGATCAGAGCTAAAAATAGCCACTGATTACTGTATAAATGTCACTGGCAAGGAAGGGGTTAACACTAGGGGTGGTCATGGGGTTAAGTGTGTCCTAGGGAGCTGTTTCTAACTGTGGGGGGAGTGGACTGACAGGGAGTAGAGATAGATCGCTGTTCCGGATTACTTGGAACAGCAGATCTCTCTCTACTTCCCTGAAAGAACGGAGATCTGTCTGTTTAGATATACGGATCCCCGTTCTGTCTCTGAGGAGCGATTGCGGATAGCCGGCGGACATCGCGGCTGGTGGCCACATGCATTGCCTCCAGAGGCGCGTGCGCGCCCCTATAGCTCTTAAAGCGCCTGATGTACCATGATGGCGATTCGCGCAGCCGTGCCATGATGCCACAGTAAAACTGCGGTGCTTGGTCGGCAAGCAGTTAAGCACCCAAACTCTTCTACTACAAAGCCATGCTATTGTCATAGATGTAGTATGCAGTTTAGCACTGTTCTAATGAAATATGCAAGGCCTTACCTGAAAAAGACAGAGCATATGCTGCCAAAACCTGGATATATCTTTCAGCATTGATGGTACTTTCCCACATGTGCAAGCTGCCCATTCCTTGCGCACTAATGCACCCCCATACCATCAGAGATGCAAGCTTTTGAAATGAGCACTGATAACCAGCCAGAAGGTCACTCTCCTCTTTAGTCCGGAGGATGTGACGCCAAGAGGAATGTCAAATTTTTATTTGTCTGACCAAAGAACAGTTTTCAACTTTGCCACAGACAATGCTAAATGAACTTTGGCCCAGTGAAGACGGCTGCGTTTTTGTATCAAACTCAGATATGGCTTGTTTTTTGCATGATAGAACTTTACCTTGCATTTTTGGATGACACAGCGAACTGTGTACACAGACAGTGATTTTTAGAATTATTCCTCCACCCATGCAGTAATGTCTATCACGTAATCATGCCTGTTTTTAATGCAGTGCTGTTTGAGGGCATGAAGATCACAGACATCCAATATTGCGTTTTGTCCTTTTGACTTGCACACAGAGATTTTTTCCAGATTCTATGACTCTTTCATGATCATATGTACTGCGGATGATGATATATTTAAAGTCTTTGCAATTTTATGATAAACAACATTATTTTTAAATTGTTTGACAATTTTCACAAGCAGCTTTTCACAGATAGGTGAACCACTGCCCATCTTTATATCTTAGACACTCTGACTCTCTAAGATGCCCTTTTACACCCAATCATGTTAGTGACTTGTTGCCAAATAACACAATTAGTTGCAAAATGTTCTTCCAGCTCTGCCTTGTTACTACCACTTACTTTGCCAGACTTTTGTTGTCCTACCCCAACTTTTTTGAGATGTGTTGCTGCCTTCAATTTCAAAATTATCTTATTTTCTTAAAATGGTACATTTTCTCATTTTAACCACTTGACAACTGGGCACTTAAACCCCCTTAACAACCAGACCAATTTTCAGCTTTCAGCGCTCTCACACTTTGAATGACAATTACTCAGTCATGCAACATTGTACCCATATGAAATTTGCGTCCTTTTTTTCACACAAATAGAGCTTTCTTTTGGTGGTATTTAATCATCTCTGGGTTTTTTATTTTTTGCGCTATAATTAAAAAAAGACCGAAAATTTTGTAAAAAAATGAATTTTTCTTCCTTTCTGTTATAAAATTTTGCAAATTAGTAATTTTTCTTCATAAATTTTGGCCAAAATTTATACTGCTACCTATCTTTGGTAAAAAAAAAACTAATTAGTGGATATTATTTGGTCTTTGTGAAAGTTATAGAGTCTACAAGCTATGGTGCCAATCACTGAAAATTTATCACACTTGATTTACTGACGGCCTTAGTTCACACTATTTAAAAGTCACTAACCGTGGTATCGAACAT
>BLSH010316057.1:694265-709076 GCA_018402905.1 Glandirana rugosa | reverse complement strand
GTAATTCGTCCAGTATTATGTTCCATGCTACATAATTCCTAAGTCAGGCAACAGGTCGTGGACATGTTTAATGTTCAAAAAAAAAAATGATGTATAATTACCCTTGTATGTATGTATTGAGAGAGAGAGAAAGTTACTATACGTTTAAAGGAGAGGATTTGGATATAAAATAAGTGTTATTTTTTTATCTTTTGTATAGTTTACAAATTTGACTCTTTTACATCGTAAAATTGGCCAAGGGGTGGCGCGCGGCACAAAAATGCCGCCGTCACCCCCTCGGGACGCGCTTAGCGGCATTTATTTGCCGCTAAGCGCCCCCTGGTGGCCAAAATGCGAATCGCCGTTTATTTACGGCGATTCGCGCAGGGCTCCCCCACTGCCGCCGTAAAAACACGGCGCGCGGTGGGGAACCGGTTAAAATGCTACATTTTCTCAGTTTAAACATTTGATATGTTTTCTATTTTTTTATTGTGAATAAAATATAGGTTTAGGAGAGGAAATTTGCATATCATTGAAAGAGAGAGAGAGTTATGTATGTATGTTCCCATTAATATGTAGTAAAAAAAAAAACTTGTAATTTGTACAGGTGCTGGACAACGGACTGAATCCTTAATACATCGTACCTTGTATTATGACCTGCTTAATGATCCAGAGGTCCATGCCACCTATAAGGAGCTGCTCGCAAGTCTTTCTTCCCAAGATAAAGGAGTAAAAAGTGCACATCGAGTCATTTTGGAGAGAAGTAAGCTGCTAAATCACTTCCCATATCACCTTATTAACAACAATAGCAAACTATGATCTGTGAATAAAGTCTTTAGGATGTGGAAATAGGTTTGCTAACATGAGTAAATTTGCTGACTGACAGAAGAAGAAAATTACAGTATCTCACAAAAGTGAGTAGACCCCTCACATTTTTGTAAATATTTTATTATATATTTTCGTGTGACAACACTGAAGAAATGACACTTTGCTACAATGTAAAGTAGTGAGTGTACAGCTTGTATAACAGTGTAAATTTGCTGTCCCCTCAAAATAACTCAACACACAGCCATTAATGTCTAAACTGCTGGCAACAAAAGTGAGTACACGCCTAAGTGAAAATGATCAAATTGGGCCCAAAGTGTCAATATTTTGTGTGGCCACCATTATTTTCCAGCACTGCCTTAACCCTCTTGGGCATGGAGTTCACCAAAGCTTCGCAGGTTGCCACTGGAGTCCTCTTCCACTCCTCCATGACGACATCACAGAGCTGGTGGATGTTAGAGACCTTGCCCTCCTCCACCTTTCATTTGAGGATGCCCCACAGATGCTCAATAGGGTTTAGGTCTGGAGACATGCTTGGCCAGTCCATTATCTTTACCCTCAGCTACTTTAGCAAGGCAGTGGTCATCTTGGAGGTGTGTTTGGGGTCTTTATGTTGGAATACTGCCCTGCGGCCCAGTTTCCGAAGGGAGGGGATCGTGCTCTGCTTCAGTAGGTCACAGAACATGTTGACATTCATGGTTACCTCAATGAACTGTGAACTGCCAGCAGCACTCATGCAGCCCTAGACCATGACACTCCCACCACCATGCTTGACTGTAGGCAAGACACACTTGTCTTTGTACTCCTCACCTGATTGCCACCACACACGCTTGACACCATCTGAACCAAATAAAGTTATCTGAGTCTCATCAGACCACAGTACATGGTTCCAGTAATCCATGTCCTTAGTTTGCTTGTCTTCAGCAAACTGTTTGCAGGCTTTCTTGTGCATCCTCTTTAGAAGAGGCTTCCTTCTGGGACGACAGCCATGCAGACCAATTTGATGCAGTGTGCAGCGTATGGTCTGAGCACTGACAGGCTGACCCCCCCCCACCAGTGGCGTCGGCTGGAGTCCCGAGTGGGCCCCCCGAAAAGCCGGGTCTCGGGCATGCAGAACTGTATTATTAGCCCCGAGCAGCCGTAATCTGCAAAGAAAGACTCAGTCTGAAGTTCACTATGAACTCTTAAGTCTGCCTGTGATGATGAGTGACTCACTCAGCGAGCTGAGCGCAACCAGCGGGGATCGATCTGAGTCAACTCCGAGTGTGGCCGAGTGACATAAGTCCCACCTTCTGGACCCTGCAACGAATATGATGGACGTTGCACTGGTCCAATGCCGCTACCATGGGACGTGTGACGTTCATTATAAGCGCCGCCGGGCTCAGGAGGTGGGAATGACACTGCGGCCGTTCCGGGCACTGGGAGATCCCCACGCTCGCTCTGTGTAAATGGGCTCTCCTATCCTGCCTCTGGCTGCCTGGTGCAGGAGTGTCACTGTCAAGGGATCAGATTCAGAATTCAGAGTCAGGTAGGTCAGTGTATGTGTCCGGTAGGTCAGTGTATGTATCGAGTAGGTAGGTCAGTGTATGTGTTAGGTAGGTCAGTGTATGTGTCAGGTGGTAGGTCAGTGTATGTGTTAGGTAGGTCAGTGTATGTGTCAGGTAGGTCTGTGTATGTGTCAGGTATGTAGGTCAGTGTATGTGTCAGGTAGGTAGGTCAGTGTATGTGTTAGGTAGGTCAGTGTATGTGTCAGGTAGGTCAGTGTGTGTGTCAGGTAGGTCAGTGTAGGGGTCAGGTGGGTCAGTGTAATGGTCAGTGTAGGGGTCGGGTGGGTCAGTGTAATGGTTAATGTAGGGGTCAGTCTAGGGGCAGGTAGGTCAGGGTAGGAATCAGGTAGGTCAGATTAGTTGTCAGTATTGACGGCCCCCTCATCCACCCCCCCCCCCCCGGGCTGAAGCCCCTGGTCTTTTTTCCACCTAGCAACGCCCCTGCCCCCCACCCCTCCAACCACTGCAGCAATGCTGGCAGCACTCATATGTCTATTTCCCAAAGACAACATCTGGATATGACGCTGAGCATGTGCACTCAACTTCTTTGGTCGACCATGGCGAGGCCTGTTCTTAGTGGAACCTGTCCTGTTAAGCCGCTGTATGACCTTGACCACCATGCTACAGCTCAGTTTCAGGGTCTTGGCAATCTTCTTAGCCTAGGCCATCTTTATGTAGAGCAACAATTTTTTTTTTTCATATCCTCAGAGACTTCTTTGTCATGAGGTGCCGTGTTGAACTTCCAGTGACCAGTATGAGAGAGTGAGAGTGATGACACCAAATTTAACGCACCTGCTCCCCAGTCACACCTGAGACCTTGTAACACTAATGAGTCATATGACGCGGGGAGGGAAAATGTCTAATTGGGCCCAATTTAGACATTTTCACTTACGAGTGTACTCGCTTTTGTTACTAGCAGTTTAGACATTAACTACTTCAGCCCCGGAAGGATTTCCCCCTTTAGGACCAGAGCACTTTTTGCGATTCGGCACTGCGTCGTTTTAACTGACAATTGCACGGTCATGCAACGTTGCACCCAAACAAAATTTGTGTCCTTTTTTCCCCACAAATAGAGCTTTCTTTTGGTGGTATTTGATCACCTCTGCGCCATTTCTGAACGCCGCTATAAACAAAAAAAGAGTGACAATTTTGCAATAAAAAAAATTTTTCTTACTTTTTGCCAAAATACAAAAAAATATATATAAAAAACATTTTTTTTCATCGGTTTTGGCCGATTTATATTCTTCCTCATATTTTTGGTAAAAAAAAATCGCATTCGGCATTTAAGGATTGGTTTGCGCAAAAGTTGCCGCGTTTACGAATGATGAGAATTCATTTCTGGGTAGTAATGGCGGCAATCTGCAATTTTTAGCATTACTGCGATATTGCGACGGACATGTCGGACCATTTTGACACTTTTTTGGGAACAATGGCATTTATACAGTGATCAGTGCTATGAAAATGCACTGATTACTGTGTAAATGCCATTGGCAGTGAAGGGGTTAACCTGAAGGGGGCACTCTAAGGGTTAACTGTGTTCCCTCAGTATGTTCTAACTGTATGTGGGCTGGACTGGCAGGGAGAGGGGAGTGATCACAGCTTCCATATACAGGAAGCCTGTGATCACAACCCTTCCCCCTCTGTCAGAACGGAGATCCGTGTTTACATACATGGACCTCCGTTCTTTCACTGCGGGGGAGCTATCGCAGGTAGCCGGCAGAGATTGAGTCCACCCTATCCTCCCTGCCCCCCCCCGGAACACAGTGAGCGCGCGCTCACAATACTAGTTATGGCGGGAAGTCAGCAAGTGGATAATGGCTGTGTGTTGAGTTATTTTGAGGGGACAGCAAATTTACACTGTTATGCAAGCTGTACACTCACTACTTTACATTGTAGCAAAGTGTAATTTCTTCAGTGTTGTCACATGAAAAGATATAATAAAATATTTACAAAAATATGAGAGGTGTACTCACTTTTGTGAGATACAGTAATTTCGCAGCTATAGAAAATAATGAAAGTCAGTAAAAATCTGAGCATGATTATAAAGAATGTAATACAAATTGGACTGGAAAAGCAGTCCTTTAAAGTGGTTCTCAACCTGTGACAACCCTACAGGTAAGGCATTATTGTTCCACAGATCAGTGAAGCCTCTGTGGTGTCATCCCAATGGCTATGAATTGAAACAGGAAATACCCCCTATAAGGGACTGTAATGGGCAGCAAAGCACCACAAGAACAGTTTATATGTAACAAATCATGTTTATTAAAAACTCTTTTGTCACTCTGTAACAGAGGGACGAGTTTTTAGTGTATAAATATCATATATATATAATCAGTATTCTCAACACGAATCAGATACATATAGTCCCTCGCAGGATTATCTGTAACAGTGTGTATACATAGCCTTCATGGTGGGAAAATAGTCCGTTGTTCAAAGATGGAACAATGATGATGTTGAATGCCCAACGTTTAACGTTTCGGGTCCAATTCAGGCCCTTCATCAGGGGAACTGCCAACAGAATATAGTATTCTGTTTTTTGATGCCTAGGTATACAATTAGATCTGTTTCTCATATGGTTCTATGATGTTGGACTTATTCAATTGTTTCTTCAAAATCTGATTAATTTATTGAATGTCAAGCAGGAATCCTCATAATATTTTGATTTTGGAATTACCATTTTGTCGGGGGGATCTACCACTGACTTTTATGAGGAACAGGAGGGGTGGGATCTATCGGTCCCAGACCTTTTAGAATCTCGACTCCTATCTCTCCGGGCGTTGTTATTATGAGGATTCCTGCTTGACATTCAATAAATTAATCAGATTTTGAAGAAACAATTGGATAAGTCCAACATCATAGAACCATATGAGAAACGGATCTAATTGTATACCTAGGCATCAAAAAACAGAATACTGTATTCCGTTGGCAGTTCCCCTGATGATGGGCCTGAATTGGACCCGAAACTTTAAACGTTGGGCATTCAACTTCATCTTTGTTCCATCTTTGAATAACGGACTATTTTCCCACCATGAAAGCTATGTATACACACTGTTACAGATAATCCTGCGAGGGACTATATGTATCTGATTCGTGTTGAGAATACTGATTATATATATGATATTTATACACTAAAAACTTGTCCCTCTGTTACAGAATTCTTAACCTACAGGTAAGCCTAGAATAAGGTTTACCTGTAGGTGTCCTGCATATCTCCCAAACCTGCACGGTTCAGGAGATATGCAGTGTTCTGCATGTGCCAACGTCATTTTGACACATGCACAGTGAAGAAACGGCCTCCGTGCCATTTCTCCACTGACACTGTACCGTGACTGGCGGTTCCCACGCACAGGAGTGACGTCACGGGACTCCGGCCAGTCACAGCGCCAGAGTCGTGGCCCCAGAAGGAAGAGGGGCTGAAGATGGACGCGGCCAGCACAGGGGACAGCGCTGGACATCGCAGGTTACGTTTGCAGGTAAGTGGCACATAATGGGCTACTATGCGATGCATAGTAGCCCATTATGCTTCTAATTTACAGGGGACTGTAGAGGAAGTAAACCCCATCTGGGTTTACTTCCTCTTTAATTACAAGCATGTGCTCTTCCCCAACTAAAGTGTGTTGCCAGGCATCTGCAGTCAATAGAAAGCATTTTCTTAGTCTTTCCCTGGTGATCAGACTATAGCAGGGTTTCTCAACCAGGGTTCCGTGGAACCCTAGGGTTCCTCCAGAGGTTGCTAGGGGTTCCTTGAGGTCAATTCCTATTGAGCTTTTTAGCTATCTGTAAGGGGGTAATTCTTCCCAATGACCACAAGTGTAAGGAGCATTCTTCCCATTGACCATCACATTAATGTATCATGAGTTGTAGATTTTTAATTTTTTAGCAGGGGTTCCCCGAGACCGGAGAATTATTTCAAGGGTTCTTCGGTGTTGAAAAGTTTGAGAAAGGCTGGACTATAGCATTGTAACTTTGCAGCAAGTCATAAAGTGACTGGCAGCAACAAGACAACTGACTGATGCCAAGAACATTTAGGCTCCATTCACGATTCTGCCCGTTATTCCTAATCACTGAAAAACACGTGACAGATATCTGGGTGCCATTCATTCTAAATGGCACTTCAAACGAGGTGTGATTTTCTCAATATTAGAAAGCATTGTGCGGCAATCGTGCCTTTAAAAATAGTGTAAACCTTGTTGCCCAAAAAGGAGCAGGAGCTTCTTTTGGGTGACAAATGTGCATAGGGCAGCCATTTCACGTGAATGGGCTGCCCTATGGGCAACATGGGGTATCGCATGAGAATTACGATTTGAAAGGCGCAAGGGGAAACGCTTGTTCCCTCTATGCGTAGTGTGAATAGGTCTAAAGCTACTGCACATACACCAGGATGTAAATGATTGTAAAGGCCAGAAACACTATAAAAGGAGTATGTTGACCCTGGATGATGCCCAAACACAGATGGTAGGCCTTGTCAGGAAGGTACTATGAGATCCTTAAAAGAGTAAAAAAAGTACTTGCAAGTGCTTTCATACAATTCACACATGATTCTATTGATCTGTTCATGCGTATATAGATGGATGTTTATAAAAGTTATTTTGACTTGCAGGGCTCAGGTTAAAGGTTGATTTTGTGAATCAGATGGACAAATTCTATGGACAGAAGCCTCGTGTCTTGTCTGGAAATGCCCGCATCGATATTTCAGAAGCCAATGATTTTGTACAGAAGAGGACAGATGGGAAAGTTTTAAAATTTTTTAAGGAGATCCCTTCAGGTGTCAGTGTCCTCTTACTTGGAGCTGCTTATTTTAAAGGTAAATTCTTGGGCAGGCATAGTCTGAAACTGTGGGCTGTATTGTTCATGACTGTTCCTTCCTGCTAAGCTATCAGTGTGTAGATGACTTTGCTTTTTAGTATCCACCCATTAACATGCCCTTTAATAGTTCAACAAATGATCTATGGTACTTTACTAGTCCCACCACAATGTATAAAACTTGGAAAAACATGGTAATACTTACAAAATTTGACCTGAGTACTAAAGATGCCAGGCTACTTTTTTTAATACAAATTCACTGATGGACATGGGATACATTCTGGCAAAGATAAAATAAAATACACTATATTTTTCCATCACCCATACAACGCATTCATATTTATGGAATTATGCAGTCAAAACAACATCTACATATATACTAAGGCAAGAGGCCCAAAACCATTAAAACGTTTAGGAAATGAAAGTGTCAATCCACCCAAGTGCCATATTTTACTACAGGTAGAGCCTGGAGTCCGTTTCTGGCCTTGTATCTCTTGGGATTTTCCAAATGTGAAATCTCCCTCTCATAATTCCTGACTGCTCCTTGCAAATCTTAGGCGTTCCAGTTCATCCTTTTGCATTTTCCACAGTATTAAACAAATTAAACTTACGAGAACCCCTTATAAAAGCCACAACAGGGGTTGCAGAGTTAGAAATATGAGCACAGAGATCCCATCAATAGAGTTTCTAAGAAATTGTCAGGAGGTTGATCTCTGCAGCATACCAAAAACTGTAATATTTTAAATGCCCTGACTTTTTTAAATTTGGTGCCATACGCTGTAAACCTGTAATGAATTTGACTTTAGTGGGATGATATGATAAATAATACATGACAGATAGTCAGTGCTAGCATTTAAAGCGGTTGTATGCTCATGTAAAGCAAAAAAAAAACACAAAAACCTGTAAGGCAAAGGCATAATGAGCTAGTATGCACCGCATACTAGCTCATTATGAAATACTTACCTCAGAATATAATAAACAGAGTGCAGTGCTATTTGAAACTAATAGTCCATAAAAATCATCATCCTTCCAAAAATTGGAAAAATGGTATTATTATTCCAATTTTTGGAGGGATGATGATTTTTATGGACTAGTAGTTTCACATAGCGCTGCACTCTGTTTATTATGTACTATTAGTGGTGTTGTGAATTTACCATAAGTGTTCAGCTTGCTGTGTAATACCATTATTTTTGATTTGGCGCTGAATATTATTATTGTATTGTACTTACCTCAGAATGCAGCTCTGTCAGGGGTGAGCGGTCCCCGCAGAGGGAGCTGACATCTTCCCTCGGGGGATCCTTCCAGGTTTGCGGCTCCGTCGCTGGGAGTGGCCGGAGCCACGAGAAGTGACTCCCACGCGGGAGCCCTTCTTTCCGGCAGGGTTTCTGGCAAGGTCCAGTGCTATGCGCCGGGACATCACTGCGCATGCACCGCTGACGTCAGCGGCCGCATGCAAGGTGAATATCTCCTAAACCGTACAGGTTTAGGAGATATTCATTTTACCTACAGGTAAGCCTTATTATAGGCTTACCTGTAGGTAAAAATGAGATTTTGGACATACAACTGCTTTAAGGTTTGGTTCACAATACTGTGATGCTATTTTGGCTCGATTTGCAGTGTGACTTTGATTGCATTTTGGATGTGGTTGGTATATTCTATGGGGCCACACAGCACTGTAAATTGCACCAAAATAGTACAGAAACCGTTTCCAAGATTGCACCATAGGATGTCATACTGATGTGAGCAGATGTCATTGAAAATAATGTAATTTCTCTTGTCTTGCAATTCTGCCGTATCTGAAATTGCACTAGTGTGAACCAGGCCTAATGCCCAACTCTGAGCATAACAAAACTGGAATGGTTAAATGCTCATTAAAGGATAAGTTCACTTTTAGGAGCATGTTACACCCATTGTAAGGGTGTAACATGTAACACGCTCCTATCCACCCACCTCCCCCTGCCAACACTCCCCGCTCTGTGACAGTGGGTGAGGGATCTTCTTCTTACACCTGCTGTCACAATTTGAAAACAGCAGAGCTGTGCAGGGCTCCGCCCACACAGCCATGTGATTCATTCATTCACAGTTTCCTGTGAACTAATAGACTACAAGTACCATCAGCCATTGCGACTGACAGCTTGTAGTTCTCAATGAACTGCGAGGGCACAGGTGAGTGGTAGTTCATTGACTGTTCCTGCCATTTAGTAATTACCTGTGCGTATTGGAGGTGTGTGCAGACAGTGTACTGAGAGTCTGCTCGTGCTGCAATGCTTTACAGGATGCAATGTAAAACAATAAATGCACATTACCTGTAAAAAAGATGCAACTGGTCCCCCACAGCCTCCTCTCCAAGCTGCTCTTGGCCACATTCACATACTTGCCCCACAGGCTAGAGCTTCAGAAGGAAGAGGACAGTGAAACAGCCAGCCAGGGCAGGGAGTCAGGAATAAGGATGGGCTCGGGCTTGTTCAGAACTAATCGCTAATCACAGGCAGTGAGACATTTCCCCGATGTGCGGCTGCAGTGATCGGGGAATGTCTGACTGCCTGTGATTAGCGCAGTGCAGGGTTCACTTCCTGGAGGGCTCGGGGCACGTTCAGTTCTGAACAAGCCCGAGCCCATCCTTAGTCAGGAAACGAATGCAGTCTCCTCTTGTACCTCCTAGACTTATCAAGCATTTAACCCTTGCAGTGCTGTGCTTTACTTTACACATGTAAGTTTCTCTTTGCAAGTTGGAATCAAGTAGATATTGAAAAATAATTCTACATGCTCTTCAATATCATTTTAACCACTTCAGATCTGCGCTATAGCCGATTGATGGCTACAGCATGAATCTACTTTGCGGGGGCGCCGTCAATTAATGTCCGCCCCTTTGTGTGCCCTCACAGCCGCCGTCGGCGCACTCTCAAGCCCGCTGCATGAGCATGTCTGCAGGTCGGGCGGACTCGTTGTCCGCCGGAGACCCGCGATCGTCTAACAGAGATCCAGAACGGAGAACCGCAGATGTAAACATGGCAGTTTCCCGTTCTGTGAGGGGGGACATGACAGATCTACTACTCCCTGTGATTGCGATCAGTTAGATCTGTTATGTCCCTGCCAGCCCAGCCCCCACACAGTTAGAACACAGTGATGGAACACAGTTAACCCCTTGTTCGTCCCCTTAGTGTTAACCCCTTCCCTGCCAATGACATTTATACAGTAATTAGTGGCTATTTTTAGATCTGATGGCAGATCTCCGAAATTACTATTAAAAAAAATAAAGATAAAAATGCCATAAATCAATTCCCATAGTTTTTAGACGCGATAACTTTTGTGCAACTCAATTAATATATGCCTATTGTGATTTTTTTTTAACCAAAAATATGTATCAGCCTAAACTGATGAATACATTTTATTTTTTATTTTCGGACGTGTATTATAGCAAAAAGTAAAAAATATTGTTCTTTTTTCAAAATTGTCGCTCTTTTTTTGTTTATAGCGCAAAAAAACTGCAGAGGTGATCAATTACCACCAAAAGAAAGCTTGATTTGTGGGAAAAAAAGGAATTCAATTTTGTTTGTGTACAACGCCTCACGATCGCGCAATTGTCATTCAAAGAGTGACAGTGCTGAAAACTGAAAATTGGTCTGGGCAGGAGGGGGGTTTAAGGGCCCAGTAAGCAAGTACTTAAATACATGTTGAGTGCACTTATCTGTAGTGTACCTAATGTTATGGAATTCTGCAGTTACAATGGTCAACAAGAACAACTTATACAATTTTACTGGGCTCTGCTTGTAAATCCTTGTATATATTATATTACTGCTATAGGCCAATTGTCTCACCTTAATTTACATAAAGAAGGCAACTGTGCTAATTATTATTTTTGTAATGAACGTTACTAATGCTGGTAGATTATTCTGCAATTATAAACAAATTAATGGTTTTATGGAGTTGGGAGTGTAATGCTTAACAAAAGCTCATCTCTCTTTCTTAACAGCATGCTGTGTAATGGTATTTCCATTTGGGGTGAGAATCATTGTAACATATTTTGGAATTTATCACAGGTCAGTGGGTGCACAAATTTAATCCCCGTGAAACCGTCCTACGTGAATTCTACACTGATGAACAGACATCCATCTCAGTTCCAATGATGACAGCCAACAATATCCCTGTGAGATATGGCCTAGACTCGGACTTTAGCTGCAGGGTGAGAAAAGCCAGTACTCTTTGAAAGCCTTTTTCCACTTACTTCATGCTATTACAGTTTCATTAGTGTGTATAGTAGCCTGAGAACTCGTATCCTTACCTTTGAATACTACCTCTAGACCTCCTGGTTTTTAGAAGTATAAAACATGGAGGCCATCTGTCAAGCAACAGAAAAATGTCCTGTACACATCACGCAGTTTTCCAATGTTACGGTCCTTCTCTTTCAACACAAAAAAAAATGAAATATGTTCTAAGCAAACCTGTTATGAGTAAAAACTACTAAACTAAAACCAAGTCTATAAAGTAGACATCATAAAGGACCTGTACACATCTTATTGCTTTCCTGCCGCCAAAACCTCACAAAAAACAGTACTGCAAGGTAGAAGGCACTTATATAGGCTACCTTCCTCTCACAATGTAGTGCCCAGTCACATGAAACTAGTGCCTAGTCCAATGCAAAGTATTTTTTTGGACTCCAGTGGCAGAACTGATAAGCATGTAAGTATAGTCAAGGTAAGCACAGGTAATCTATGGTTCTTGCTTTACAACCTTATGTACAGAAGGCTGGCACTCCAAAACTCCAATGAAGTACATTTATTGATATGTGCAGAGATAATACATGAACAGCAGACGCATTTCGGCAGGACAAACCGCCTTGGTCACAGCTATGACCAAGGCGGTTTGTCCCGCCGAAACGCGTCTGCTGTTCATGTATTATCTCTGCACATATCAATAAATGTACTGCATTGGAGTTTTGGAGTGCCGACCTTCTGTACATATTCATGATTTGGATATTTGAGGAACGTCTTGGTCTGTGCACCCACCAGGTGGATTTGGGACTACCTTTTGGCTCTAATACTTATTCCCTGTTGAAGCACTGCACACCTGTTATTGCTTGCATGCTTTACAACCTTGGCCCTTTTAACTTAATACAGGTACACTTTAAAGTAGAATTTCACTGAAAAATAGAAGTCTGCTCTTCCTTGACTACCTTTCCTCCTCTAATGAAAAGAGAAAAAATGAGTGCCAGGTCAGTGTATGTAAAAACAACAACACTTTATTCAATATCTACTTACATCTGAGAAACTTGCAAACCGTGTAGAGGTGCTGTGGTATTGTGTGCTATTTCCCAGGACGGTAGACAGGGTGGACTGGAGGGCAGATGAATGAGGTCCGGACCCGCTGAAGATGACATCAGGGACTGACATCATCGGCAAACTCCAAGAACCACACTGCCGAATGACCGAAGATAAACTCGCCAGGTGGAAACAGACGCTCATACAAGCCAGGACCCGCCGCATGGATGAGCAGGAGAACGGCACAGGCTATCACGTGCCTCCACGAACTACAGCAAGACAGGACACACAAGCTGAGGAGGGGGCGGCCTGCCTCTTTAAGTGAACTTCTTTAAGTTCCCAAATATCTATTTTTTTACATCAGGAAATTAACTGTTCCTGGCCACTTGCTGCCACTGCTGAACCTGTTCTGAAAGTGCTGTTTACTTGGATATTATGCTGATCTACAAGCTTTAATACTATCTTAGTCATTTAGCTAGAACAAGTATGCTGATCAGCAAAGAAATTCTTATTTCCAAGATTGCTGCAGTCTTCATCTTATTTACTAAGTTTAGTGAATGTTGAGTTTGCTCACTGAACAGCCCCTACTCATTTAATATGTCAATCCCATTGTGTTCTGATTTAGAGCTGGTTCACTCATGAATCGCACAAGAACATAGACCACATTCTTGTTCAACTCAGTGCGGTGTGGTTTTCAGCCCAATGGTACCATGCGATCCAGTGCTGGTGCATTTGAGGTGTCATAAGAAATACAAAGGAACTTGTATAACATACAAGAAAACATCAGCGCCTAAACCACAGCAAGAAAGAGGAAATAGTCCATCAGATACATGGTGAAGATTACTGATGGCAGGTAGGTGGATAGTTCACAGTTCAGCAGCTCCAAGCTATGGATCTGTGAGAAATCCCTCATGAGCATATAAAAGAAAGACAGCAGGGCATTGGATTAGAAGAGAGTAACATCAACACTTTAATGTGTAACACACATACAGCTGGGATTCTTGTAAACGGCAAGAGTGGTCGATGCAGATTGTACACTTGGCAGGAGGCAACAGGCTGGATGGACCGATGAGTGGCTGCAAAGCCCAGGCACAGACCCGCTGTGCGGTGGTGAAAGAGGGCAGCGTCCACAACCCTCGCTCGTACCACAAACCAAGCTGGGGAATCATGACAGGCAAGAGGGTGCAACACGTTTCCCAGGCCCTGCCTCCTTTTTCAAGCTGGCCATCCAGGGGAAGAGAGAGAGAGATATATATGAGCTGTCAAGCTCGCTCGTTGTGCCCAATAGGATGGACGGAGGCGGTTCCACCAAGGGACAACAAAACAAAGCATGACCGCAAAGAAAAAGGGAAGAAAGAATTTAAAAAAAATTCATTATATATAGAGTAAGGAAAACACAGTACACACAGGTGCAGGGAACCAGGGAGAGGAGAATGTACAGCCATGCAGCTGAATCATCTGGTCCATCCAGATTAACAGAGTGAATATAATCTTCTATAATTGAATCATATAAGATAACATTAATTGGTGGTAGCATAAAAAACAAATAGATAAAAAGACAGATTCTATATAGTAATTATAATACTCTGGAGGCTCAACCCTCCCTTCTCAGAGCAAGCTGCTCAGCTGAGGGTTAATTGCCAGACTCAGCTTCCACTCTGTCTCACCTGATGTCCATATCCTGCTTGTTAGCCAGCTCTCCTAGCTATATAAACTACCTGGATCCAATCTCAAACGCCTTTGCCTGGTCAACTTCTCTGGAGACATCTCTGCTGTGTTTTCCTGTGAAAGACTTTGCCTGTTTGATGTTCCCTTCTGGTTCCTGGATTCAAGACTCTGCTCGGATGACTCTCCTGGCTCCTGATCCTGTATCGTTTGTTTGACCTCGCTGATCTCTGGACTCCTGTTTCACTGGCTCGCTCTGACTATCCGCTCTGATTACCGAACCCTGGCTATATTTTGACCATATTTACTCTGTTTATACCATTTTACCTTTTTAACCACCTCAGGACCGCCCACCGTCAAATGACGGCGGAGCGGTCCTGCTCTTCCAGCGGGTGGACGTCATATGACGTCCTCCCTTTAAGCCGGGATTGCGCGCGATCGGGCGCGCGCATCCCGGCTCTGTCGGTGTCGGCGTGTCCCCAGGACACGCCGCTTCACCGACAGGGGTGAACAGCCATTGGTTATGGCTGTTCACCACGTGATCGGCTGTGACGAAGTCACAGCTGATCACAAACGGCACGCCCGCCGTTCGCACGGCGCATGCGCGCAATCGGGAGCGCGCTGCGCGTGCGTGTCGGTGGCGGCGTGTTCCTGGGGAACACTGCCTGTCACCGACACAGGTATCAGCCGCCGGCCGGCGGCTGATACCTTGTGATCGGCTGTGATCTACTTCA
>BLSH010316057.1:669505-685139 GCA_018402905.1 Glandirana rugosa | reverse complement strand
TTTTAACCTAAACTGGCCATTGACCAGTTTTCACCTTGCTGGTTATTATATCCATAATTGGTTTAATATAGTAATCTGGTCTGAATGCGGTGTGCATTGGGATATGACTGTGAGCCCGGGCTACTGTTTTTAGTTTCTTATGGCCACGTTGTCTTAAGGTTTTAATTTGTGGTTTGGTCTGTCCTTTCTCAATGCATCCTTCCCTGTATTTTCAATAAAGTGTATAACTGATCACTCAATAAGCTGCGGTGTGTTCCCTTTGGAGCCTCTTCCCGCACTTGTGTGTGGGAAACCATTTTTTGTCCCCCTCCTATATAACCTCTCCCAACTGGGAGCACTTCAGTTTTGTAGCAAGCAATGAACTCCACAAAGTCAGAGAGGGGAGTACCGTGAAATAAATGGATTTTACAGGTAAGTATGTATAAAAAAAAATCCAATTTTCTTTCTCGTACATCACGGGACACAGAGCAGGCTCTATATTCTATACATACTGGGAAGTCCCAGAGCAATCCCTGAGGGGAGGGAGACACAAGTTCAATTATACCACAGTCCTTAATACACTGCGGCCAAAAGTGGAATCCTCCACTGCTCTAACATCCACTTGATCTTGATAGAATCTTGTGAATGTATGTACGGAGGACCATGAAGCGGCCTTTCAAATCTGTGCCACCGACGTCCGGTGGCAGAAAGTCCAGGGGTCTCTACTCTCCTGGTGGAAAGAGCTCTCACCCTGAATGAGGGAGTTTTCCCCTTTAAACCTTAAGCTTCAGTAATCAGCTGGCTAATCCACAGCAAAACAGCTGCCTTGGATGCCGCCTGACCCTTCCTAGGGCCTTCAGGCAAAAAAAAAAAAAGGCATCAGTCTTCCTGATGTCTGTAGATCTCTTTAGATAGATCTTAACAGCACGGTGAGGAGGGCTGAGAATAAAAAAGAAGGTAAAATAATATCTTCATTGAGACGAAAGGCCAACACTGCCTTCGGTAGGAAGGATGGAAGAGGCCTCAGCACCACCTTATCCTGGTGCAATCTTAAGTATGGCTCTTTACAAGAAAGAGCTGCCAACTTTGAAACCCTTCTGGCTGGGGTGATGGCAAAAAGAAAGACTCGTTTTCTAGTCAAAAGAATAAAGGGAATCTCCCTAATAGGTTCAAAAAGGCTGCTTCTGTAGCACTGAGAAAACCAAATTCAAACCCCATAGACAGGGAGGCAATCTAACTGGTGGTAACAGCCGAGTCCTGATCAAGGAGTTAGAAGCTAAAGGCCTCTCAAAATATATGGACAAGGCAGAAACCTGTCCTTTGATTGTAGCCAAAGCCAGCTTCAAGTCTACACCTGCTTGAAGAAAGGATAGTATTCTACCAATCAAATACTTGCGGGGATGCCATTTCCTGGCCTCACACCACGCAATGTAAGCCTTCCAGACCCTGTGATAATCTTCCTGGTGACTAGCTTTTTAGCGTTTACCATTGTAGACAACACAGGGCCCGAAACCCCGCAATCTCTCAATACTGTGGCTTCAATAGCTCTGCCGTCAAACTTAGTGCATGTAATTTCAGGTGGAATATAGGACCCTGAGAGAGTAGATCAGGTCAGCCTGGAAGCTGGCAAGGCCCGTCCATCATTAACCTCACTATCTCTGGGTACCAAGGCCTCCTGGGCCAATCTGGCGCCACTAGAATGACTGTCGCCGCCTCCACCCGAATTCTGTAGTAGAAGAGAGATTGGGGGAAAAGCATAAATCAAGTAGAACTGGGCTCATGGAATCACCAGAGCGTCCAGAGGATCCCTTGCTCGGGACACAAACTGCTGTCCCCCAATGCAGGCAAATTTCTGGAAACACTTCAGGATGCAGCAACCACTCTCGCAGGTGTATTTGTTGGCGGCTGAGAAAGTCTGCCTTCCAATTTCCCACCCCTGGGATGTGAACTACAGTGTCTTGCAACTTCCTTGTGTACAAACTGATGGTTGACATAAGCCACTGCTGTGGCCTTGTTGGTCTGTAACCTTAATGGGTGGCCCTGCAACCTGGATGTCCAATACCTCAGAGCTACCCGAATGGCTTGTAGATCTAGGAGGTTGATGAACAATCTCTGCTTCACCAAGGACCATCTCCCATGGACCATAGAATCCCCCATGACCGCTCCCCAGCCTATAAGACTGGAATCTGTGGTCACAATCTTCCAAGACACTGGAAGAAAAGATCTGCCCTGAGACAGATTCTGGTTTACTAACCACCAGACGAGACTCCATTGAGCCCTGGGAGTTAAGTACATGCAGGAATCCAAAGTCTGCAACTGTCCGTTCCACCCTGCCAGGATGTTGCGCTGAAGTGCCCTGGAGCGGAACTGTGCATAGGGAATGGTCGCAAGAGGCTACCATTTTCCCAAGCAGCCTCACACGGAGGTGAACTGAAGAGTGTCTCATCGCCCTCACCTGGCTTACCAGAGCCTTGAGGTCGCTGATCTTCCTCAGTGGTAAGAGTACCCTTGCCTGGACTGTATCTAGCTGTAGACCTAGATATTCCAGAGACTGAACTGGGTCTAGTAAGGATTTCCCTACATATATGACCCAATCCCTGCTTTCCAGGAACTGGATTATTAGGGTCACATTCTGCTAGAGTCTGCACCGAGACTGATCTCTTAGCAAGAGGTTGTTGAGGCATCCCATTATTAGGACCCCTTGTGATCTTAGAAGGCACTGGAGTCAGAATCTTTATGAAGATTCAGGGAGGTGTTGAGATCCTGAACGGCAGAGCCAGAACTGGTAGTGTCGTTCTTCTATCGCAAAACCCCCAAAAACCTTTGATGAGGTAGAAAAAAATGGCACATGCAAATATGCATCCTTGTCTATTGAAGCCAAAAAATATCCTTCCTGGAGCGAGGCAATCACTGAGCGGATTGACTCCATGTGGAGCGGCCGTACCGCAAGATATTGGTTTAGGGCCTTGAGATCTAGAATAGGCCTTACCTCCCCGTTTGGCTTCGGGAATGTGGATAGATTGGAGTAGAAACCTGTGGCCCTCTCGGTTGTTGGCACCTCTGCAATAACGCCTTGTAGGATCAAGTGGTCTAGTGCTTGAAACAAACATCCCCTCTTTACCGGATCTGTAGGTACTCTGGATCTTAGAGAGGGATAAGCTTGTAAATCCAGCTTGTATCCATGGGACACTGTGGTGACAACCCATTTGTCCTGGACCAGCGCTTCCCATACACTTGCAAAGTGTAACAACCTTCTCCCCACCTGCACGAGTGGGGGCGCCCCTTCACAAGCACTGGGTCCACTGCATTTTCTGTCTTGACCTTGCTGGTTACCTCTGGATCCAGACCCTTGTGGTCGTTGAGATCTCCTAGGGCCGGTAAAATCAGAGGAACCAGAAGCTGAACCCCTGAAGGAGGGACGCTTGACCCACTTTCTTTCTTTTTTTTTTTTACCGGCAGCAGCGCTTGTCAAGGCTTTCCCCAAATAGGCATTCGCCAAGAAAGGGGAACCCTGTTAGAAATTTCTTACAGGGGAGAGCAGCTGACCGGGTCTTTAGCCACAAAAACCTGCGCATGCGTACGGATAATAGCGCCAACTGGGATACATTCTGTAGTGAGGCTTTAAGAACATCCACAGCAAAACCTAGAGTTTGAGGTAATTCCATGAACTCCTCATCCGGCTCTTCCTCTCCACTGGGTCTCTCAGCCTGATCTTTTAAGGCTTGGCATACCCCAATCGCTCCAGGACTCCAGCATTTTATCTGAAAGGTCCTTAAACACCTGGGCATTATCAACAGGCCAGGTCAGGGTTTTAGTTAGGGATGTGACTGCTGCATCGACAGTCGGTACTCCCCCCTTCTTAAAAATCTTTCCTACATAGGGGAAGCAATGGCAGCAGTGGTCTGACTAGCCTCAGCAGGGGCTGTGGTTAACACACCTGTGCCTCTAGCCTTATTACAGGAAGCGGTGCTCGCCCCAGTGTGCTTCTTGGAAGCCATGGCTGCTAGTGCATGCACTGCTTAGCTGACCTCCTCCAACTCAGCTTCCTGCCTAGCCTGACTCAGCTGCCCACCCCCAGACTCACGTGCCACCAGGAGGATTTTTAGCCTGGCCCCCAGCACTGTCCACCGGCCGCCTTACGCTGCAGAAGCTCCATGACTGCTTCTGGCAACTTCCTGACACCCCTTTGGGGATCACACGTGCATGCCAATTGGCGTGCTCGCTCCCGCGACCATCCATTCACTTACATAGTGAAAGGACAGATTAGTACTGGCACAGGCTCCCCCTGGTGGCAGCTTCACAGGAACTGCAGACAAGACCCAAGAATGACTGTGGCTTTTCTAACCGAGCCCTCTGGTGGTGAGAAAAAAGAAATGCAGGCAAAAGGAGGGAAATTTTAAACAAACTTTTTCCTATGTTTGCAGGAAGCCAGCTGGGTTCAGTAACATTATCCCCATTAGGGATTACTCACCATTCCCGCCACAGGGCCTGGAGGAGACTGCAGGCCCAGCCTTCATCCATCACGGTGGGCTTTGTCTCATAGACCTTCAAGGACCGGGTACCCTATAGTATGGGGGTCCACTCCCATGTAGGGTTGCCACATCATCCAGGTCCAGGCAATGAGGAACACAACCTTGTAAGTGAGAAAGGAAAGCGGAATATCCCTGATCAGTTCAAAAGATGTTTTTTGAAGCACAGAGGGGGCCCAATTCAGATCCCACATAGTCAAAGGGGAAGGCAAAAGGAGTCATATGGCAAACACCCTGCACAAAGGTCTTAATCAAAGAATGGGAAGCTACCAGTCTCTGGATCAAGATTGCAAGTGCAGACGTGACCCATAATGGTTGCTAAAGGCCAAATGCTGACCCAGGCCCATCTATAAAAAGGCCAAGATTTGTCCCACTGAGAATTTCTTGGGATGAAAGTTTCTTGTCTTGCACCAAGTGAAGTGAAGTATGCCTTCCATGTGCTGTGATAGTTTTTGCAGAGAGAAGACTTTAGTCTTGTAGAAATTACACATTCAGAAATACCTTTGTTCCAAGCAGAGCTGAGGAAAATCAATTCTTGAGATAAAATGGAGGAACTCACGGAGCATCTGCCAATCTGATTAGGTTGGAGTACCACATCTGCCTGGATTAGCCCAGAGCTATGAGGATCACTGGAATACTCTCCATCTAAATGCTGCAGACAAGGAAGGAATTCCACAGAGCCAACACAGCATCCTCTGCCTCAGCTGGAGGATCCCTGCATCTGGAGAAAAACCTGTCCAGTATGTTGTTGCACCTGGACATGCAGCATCTTCCACCTGTGACACAGGTTCTGGAACACCTTCAAGTGTAGAGGACACTCCCTCCCCTCATGCTGCCATTCCACCCTTATGGTTGATGTGTGTCACTACTAAGGAAAAGCAGATCTGGATAGCTATTTGGAGACTAGCTCAAACAATGGTAAAACAGGAATCCTAACTGAAGAAAGGAAAAACATAGCAAAGAAAAAAAGGGTTTGTTTTTCTCGGCAGGGTTGAAAAAAGGCATCCATCCTCAAGGAACTCAATCAAAAACTGAGGCATGCTGGGAGTAGTAGGGATTATCCTGGGCTGGGCTACATTTTTTTGTTTGCAGTGTCCATCATCCTGTAAGCAGCAATATAACCCAAGTTTCTAAATGATGTGTCCTTCAATGGATAAGAAAACAGGACTTTTATACTCACCAAAAAATCCATTGAGGGACACAGCTTGATGGTATTTATGTAACCTGTAATACTGCCTCCTACAAGAGAAATGAACACAAGGCACATAAAATGCATGCATTGAATGACTGCTCCTTTAAGGCTATAACTCCTACCACCTCAAATCTTGCCAGTTGTAGCCAACAGTCCAAAGAGGAAAGTTAGAAAATGAGGGGAGGAAACTGTGTCCCTCAATGGACTCTGAGAAAAGGACGTTATGGTGAGTACAAAAATCCTATTTTCTTTATTGTCCATTGAATGACATAGGTTGGCGTCAGTAAGCAATAGAGGGTCGTCTAAAAGTAGTCTTAACTTAAGGGAGCAATTACATGTACAAGCTATTGGGATCTAAGCACAGAACTCTGTTAACTTAAAGAGGAAGTAAACCCTAATGGGTTTACTTCCTTTTATTCACCTGCAATGTAAAAGCATAATAGGCTAGTATGCATCTCATAGCCTATTATGTGCCACTTACCTGCATTGAAAGGTCAACGCTGTAGGAAGCATCCATCTTCCCCCCTCTTCCTTCCAGGGCCGCGAACTTCGGCGCAGTGACTGGCCGGACTCACGTGATGTCACTCCCGCACGTGAGCCGCCAATCGCGGCACGATGTCAGTGAAGAAATGGCAAGGAGGCCGTTTCTTCACTGCGCATGTGTCAAATGACGTCGGCACATGCCAGTATAGCGTATATCTACTAAACCATACAGGTTTAGAAGATATACAGGGAACCTACAGGTAAGCCTGATTACAGGCTTCCCTTTAGTTTAAATTGGTTGTCATAAGTTGTAGTACGGGTTACATAAGTTGACAACCACTTTAAGGGAGGGCACACCCAAACACCATAGATGAAGCAGGCCAACAATAAATAAAGGCAAAACAAGGGAAAAAGGGCTTGCATTAAAACAGCAGTTTGCAACTCTTTGGTTGAAGCTAGCATATGCTGAGGTAGATACGTCTATCTCATTTTGCAAAACTTAGACAATGTGTAAACAGAGGACCAGGCTGTACCCTTACAGATCTGAGTCACAGATGCCTGATAATGAAAAGCCCAAGAGGTACTCACTCCTCTAGTTCAGTTGGCTTTAATAGGAAAGGGAGGCACTTTCTCTCTCAACTCATAGGCCTGCACTGTTACATCCACTTTCTAAATGTGGAAGTTGGGGAACCTCTTTTAGGAACTTCTGGAATAACAGAGATTCAATTTGTATAAATGAAGCAATGGTTGAGGGTTAAACCCTGCCAACCCCCTACAACAGATCTTTTTGGGATGAAATGTAGCTTGACACAAAAGGTAACATAATATTCTTATTAAAGAAGTACAGTCACAGCTCAGTGGCTGTACTTCTCCTGTGGACCACAGGAGTGCAGCTCATTCTGCACTTCTCTGACCCACTCTCAGCAGACAGCAGGCTGATCGCTCAGTTCCAGGTAGGTAAGTATGATTCTTGGAAAAAAAAAATAAAACCCATACTTCTTTTTAAGGTAAAATGCCACCTTAGTCAAAGATTTTAAAGGTGGGGGGTTTGTAACACTGACAAGACTAGATTTAAATCCCATGGTTGTATTGGGGACCGAACAGGGGTAGTAACATAAAAATAAAAATAACCCAGACCGCTTTCAACGACGTCCTATGACGAAACGCGTTAGGCGGGGCCAGCGAGTATGTCCGTAATGCCACGTCCGGTTTTGGTGGTTCGGAGAGGTGGAACGCAAGCCGGGGAGGGAGGAAGAGATTCTGCTCCTTTCTCAAACAGCAGCCGCGGCAGCTCACTTGCTGTTACCACCATTTCCCACAAACCGCATAACCATTAACCTGGATGTATACCTATATTTTAATGTTGGATTAATAAACTGTTATAACGGAGTTACGCTATTGGGAATTAATTTCTCCTTACACATATACTCCATTGGAGGGAGCCCTTTATACCGAGGATCACTGTTCCTGGCTACACACTAACCAATCTAGGACCGAGGATTGGAGGCTGGATCAGTTGCATGCATGTTACCCCTGCAGGGGTGTAAAGCTCTGGTGAGTGGGGGCACAGGAGGGGGAGCATGTGTGACGTCTCCCTTGTGATAAACGCCGTTGGAGCACTGCAAAGTCACTTTATATATGCCCTGATTTATACTGTGGACGTTTTTTTTTTTTTGAAGAACTTTTCTCTTAACCATTATGCTGAAGATTTTTTGAATTTCATCGACATATTTCTACATATATATATATTTTTTTTATATTTTATTCACTTCATGAATTTCACATTTTGATCTTTTATGCTGCGGACTTTTTTGAAAAAAAAACATTTTGGACACTTATTCACTGTTTAATATAATTATGTACTAGTTTTATTTTAATATTTATATTGCACATGATGTCACTTTATAAAATTTTTTTAAGGACCTAGTATATGCACTATATGTATTGTTGCTTAGTGGTTTTATATATAACCCATAGGGACAGCGCCATCTCCTTGTTTTTTATTTTTATGTCTTTTTCCTATACTGGAAAATTAGGAGGGCAGCAGTCCTTACCACATATTTTACTTTGCATTATCCTGAGCGTGGAAATTACCTTATTCTAAGGAGTAGCAACATGTGCATGATAGTACAAATTTGTGAATTAGTAGCAAGGGGACATTGAAAAAGAACAGACAGGGAAGACACCTGACCCTTGACAGGGCTAAGTTATGCTTTACCCCCAACTTAATGAAAGACAAAACACAGCCCACCAAAAAGGTATGCAAGTCTCACAACAGTGAAAAAAAGCTTTCCTCATTTGATGATGAATCTTGCAGGAAGTAGATTTACGAGCATTAAGAATGGTCAGGATAACATAATCCACAATGCCTTTGTCTCTCAGAACCTACGTTTCAACAGCCAAGCTGGCAAAGCTAGTAACCGAGAAGCAAGATGGAATATCGCTCCCAGGGATAAGAGATCTTGCAGACGCCATGGAGTGTTGGCAAACAGACGACCAATGTAGGCATAAAAACCCAAACGTGTCAGATCCTGGGAATGGCAAGTGAATGGTGCCTATACTCAAATACAGGGGAAGAGCTTCCAAAAACTATGACTACAACACCCCACAAAGGATATAGCACCTAAAAAGGCTACCAAACACAAAAATAATTGGACATGTATAATAAGAAAAAATACAGCACAGAGGCCAAGCCCCCCCAATGGAACACTCTCCACCCATCCACACACTCCCATCCAATCCCCAAGCCCAACACCCCAGATCCCACCCCATTCCCTATTCTCAAAGACCCTCACGCTATGTCAACCCCTGCTTTCCCCTGGGGTTGTATTTTTTCTTATAATATTATGTCCAATAAATTATTTTTGTGTTTGGTAGCCTTTGTAGATGCTATATCCTTTGTGGTGTGTTATTGTGAACAATGTAGTCATAGTGCTAAGCCAACCCAGAGTTATGAGAATGACTGGAGTGCCCTCACTTTAAATGCTGGGAAGCAGATGAGGTAGCACAGAAGATGCATATATCAGGGCATACAGATTTCACAGCACAAGGCATTGACTACAACATATGTCAGGTCCTTTACTCTGCAGCCAAATATGTCCAGCTTCTTGTTGAATTGAGATGGTTAGCAGATCCACATCTGTTGTTCCGCAAAGCAGACACATATTGAATCACCTTTGGATGCAAAGAGCATTCCCCTTGGTCCAGATACTATCTCCCTAGGAAATCTGCTTGCTACCTCTCCAACTCAGGAAAGTGCACCACACAGATCACTGGAGCATGAAGCTTCCCAAGACAGGATGTACTCTACTCCTTTTGCCATTGCCACACTCCTGGTGATCCCCCGATGACTGATGTCAGCCACAGCTGTGGCATTTTCAGATTGTACCCGAACCAGATAACTGGTCACAAGGGAGATCTAAAGCAGTGACAAATTGCTTGCAACTCCAGAATGTTGATTGGAGGTTGGGTTTCCAACCCTGAACAGACAAACCTAAACAAACAAACAGATGATCCAGACTCCAACTGCCCCCCCCCCCCCAACCCAGAAGGTCAGTCTCCATCATGATGGGCTTTTCATGTTAAGGAAGAAAAGACCTGCCCTCTGAAAATGCTGGGGACAGAAGCCACCACGACCGAGACATCTTGGTTTCCGTATGTAAATCACGTTTTCCAGAGAAAGATTAGATTTGTCAAACCCTATGAGGAATGGGCAAAATGGAGTTGCGTCAAAGGTGTATACCATCAATCCTAGAACACACGGCACCACATGGAAGACCGATGACAGGATGGAAACTGCCGAACCTGTCCCTGAAGGTTTTTCAACTTATTCTGGGGTAGTAATACCTTGGCTTGAAAGGTTTCCAGGTGAAGGTTCAAGTAATCCAAATGATGCAACAAAATCGGAGAACTTCTTGACATTCAGGATCCATCTAAAGTCCTTCAAGATCCTCAATGTGATTGACACACTGAAACCCAAGGTCAAAAAGGTCTCTTTGCAATGATTGGAATTCCTTTGAGAGGTAGAAGGCCCAGAGCTGGATGCAAAAATCTTTGTGAGTACCCATACAAAATCAAAGAAAACACTGGTGACCAGGAAAGATAGAAATTTGTAAATGTGGATTCCTGATGTAGATGCGTGCTATCAAATCTCCTTGATGAAAGGAGGCACTAACTGCCCAAATAGATTCCATCCAAAACATTTGAGGGCATACGAATTTGTCGATGAAAGACCTCCTTTGGGTTTTGGTACTGTAAAAAGGTTTTTAATAAAATTAGGATAAAAAACCCTCCTGCGTATAGTAGAAATGTGTGATTTCAACTCAGGGGTAAATCATAAAGATGTTGACAAAAGGAATGCTGTAGGCACATAAAATACCTTTTATTACGAAGCAGGTGACAATCTTCTCAGCCAACCACGTCATTTTCTCCTGAACACATTAATCACACTGGTATTGGTATAATCACTATACATATAAAGTTCATATAAAAATGTGTTTGAACTAAGGTGAATTGAAAACTGGTATCCATATAATGACTAGATGCTCAGTACTTGTTAGTAGGACTAAAAACTTCTTCCAACCTTATAAGGTTTGAGTAAAACCCTTCTGTTTTAGAAAGGGTACAATAACCCACAAGTTCAACAATCCCTCAAATGGCTGAAAGGTGTTTGTCTGCCATTTGCTGAGACACAAAGCAAAAAAAAACTGAGGTGGAGGACAGAAGCAAAATGCTATCTTGTAACTGATGGAGACTGCCTCTTGCGCCCAGGCATCAGCTAGGCAACCTTCCCAGATTCCCACATAGCTGCAGATTTTGAGTTCTTGGATTGCCACAGGTGTTCTAAATTCTTGGAATTCAAGGTGAAAGATTTGAGTCCAGGGACTGAAACTTCACTTGAAGGAACATTTTGATGTAGGATAGGAAGGTGTCAACTTGATCTGTGGATCCTTATTTGTACATAGGTGGGGTGAGTGAGTACTCTTATCCCTGTAGCCCTTTTAATGATATCCAGTGAAGGGTAACCATAACAAACCCTTCTTACACTGTTCTGCACTTCATCCAGATTGCTCTGTGAATCTGAACCAAAGAAAGGGGTGCCTCAGAGAGAAATTGACCCAGTAGTCCATCATGCATTAAATGTGATTTGATAGTCAGTTGACCTCCGCAGTAAAAAATGAGGACCAACACCAGCAGCCATCTGATCCC
This sequence comes from Glandirana rugosa, assembly GCA_018402905.1. Classification (NCBI taxonomy): domain Eukaryota; kingdom Metazoa; phylum Chordata; class Amphibia; order Anura; family Ranidae; genus Glandirana; species Glandirana rugosa. Next base: position 673,748 of record BLSH010316057.1, on the reverse strand, counting down.
TACCTTGAGATTTGGACCAAGTAGCTAAAGTCTAGGAAGTGAGAACAGTAGTTGAAGGGCCGATCCAACTAAAAACTGAAGATGGATCAAGAAAGTGCTTCTAGTTTTTTGTCAGTAGGGTCCTTACATCATAGAGCATCTTTGATAGGGATGGTCAGTGCCTTGATAGGAACAGGCACTGGAGAGTTCAACTCAGAAGGTGTAGACCATGTCTTGACAAAATCTGGAAATGTGTAGTGTTTAGAACCATTTAGGTATAAAAAAGCTAGTCTGGGAATATCCAATCTTTGTTAAAAATGTATTGAATAGGAGAAACCTTTGCAGCATTCAGGATTCTGAGGACCAAGGCTAGACACTGCAGTATATTATACTTCAGAAACAGCGCTAGCAGCCAACATTTGCAAAATAACAATGTAAACCAATTCTAATACATATATAACTACAAATCTATAAAATAAAGTGCCCCAGTGTCCATAGAGCGCTGATAGTGGCAATGTGCAAATCAGTGATATAAAACAATTATAAAATTTAAAAAAATCCAATTATAGTGTTCTCATGCTCAAATGCATATGATGCAGAAAAGTTGTTTTAATATGATCCTTCGCTGAAAAGTGCTCAAGTGCTCCACATGTTGCCTTATGGACAACGTATGGAACACTTTTCAGCGAGAATCATATTAACAACTTTTCTGCATCATATAAATTTGAGCACGAGAACACTTTGATTGGATTTTTTGATTTTATAATAGTTTTATATCACTGATTTGCACATTTTCACTATCAGCGCTCTATGGACACTGGGGCACTTTATTTTATAGATTCGTAGTTATATATGTATTAGAATTGGTTTACATTGTTATTTTGCACGTTGGCTGCTATCACTGTTTCTTCAAGTATAATATAATCGCTTTGGTGTCTTCATCTGGTGAACAGGTCCAGCAGCTTCATCACATATTTGAGTATATCCGTAGCGCGAGTTTTCTGTGTCTTAATAGACACTGCAGTAGGTGTAGTAATGGATGAATCCTAAGTTTAAGACTTTGTTTCCACGGGGCATATGATCCCTGTGTGAGGGCCATGTATACCAACACTGGGATGCACAGGTATCCCAATGCAGGCAGTGTTATGGCCACTGACAGTCATTGATGATGAAACAAGTAGGATGGTGTCACAGCATGTGATGCCATCGTGCATCGGGACATAGTGGCCATCTTGTCGGTTTGGAAACAACACATTGGTATTTATGACATGCTGGCTTTACTTTTTTTTTTTTTTAAACATGAGTGCTCTACTTTTAATAAATGTTGGTTACTGAATGTACTACACTATGAAATGCTTCCTTCCCTCTGATCATCATCTCTTGGGAGTATTTTTGACCATTTGATTTGAGAGAATGCTGTTTGGGGAAGAAGTTGGTGGATTATTCATACCTGAGGCTCCTTGCGTTATTCAAAGATTCAGATTGCGCTGTTTGACTGTTCCTTCGGGATGGTCAAATTACTATGGTAAGAGGCAGTGTGATCGGTTCATTACCTTTTGAACACTATCAATTATTGAACATCTGGCAAAAACTCTTTTGGTGGACTTCTTTCACTTTTTCAGTTTTATACACCAAATTATCTATTTGGAAACATTTTTCCTATATTCTTTTTAAATCAGAAAGGTTTTTATTAAACGTTGCCAAGTACATTGAACAAAAATAAAGTTTCCGTATAAATACAATCACACAGAGTCTCATACAAAGAGATTCACAGTCTGCAGTATACATTACCATAGACTTGTTGCATCCTTATTCTACCAAATCGCTTATACGTATATGCGTGTCCCAGTATCCGCAACCAATAGCTTAGGCAAATGACAAAGTGATACAATAGAAAGATGTGGTACTTATACATATATGTACTCCACGCTTCTGAAGTATTGCTTCTGCACATTTTAGAAGTCCCCGGTACGGACTCAACCCATATGACAATGCAGTGTCCTCATCAGAACCAATTCTAAAGGGGATAAGCCAGGGGTATAAAGCGAAGGAGACCAAACTTTCTCAAATTTGCCTAACTGGTTCCTGTGCTGGTAGATATACCTTTCTAGGAGACGTGTATTTCCCATGTGGTTCACCCATGTCTTAACTGATTGGGAAGTTGTAGATTTCCAACCTAAAAGAATGACCTTTCTGGCCTGAAATAATGTCTTAGAGAAGGCCACCCTAGTCATCTCCTCTGGGGTCACCTCCTCAAGAATTCCAAGTAGACAGTGAATGGGATTCAAGGTGACATTCACCTGGATCACTCTGTTGAGTGTGGAAAGGAACGTCCTCAAATATCTATGGAGTTTTGGGCATCGCCAGAGGAGATAAATGAGATCCCCGGATGTTCGACTACATTTCCAACATAGTGAGTAGGAGAGCCTACCCATCCTGTGGAGCTTCATAGGGGTATAGTTTACTCTAAGTAGAATGTACAATTGGGAAACCTTCTAAGATACTTTAAGGGAGCATATGTTGGCTGATTGAAAAGCCTTCTCCCATTGGTCACCTGTCAATGTACCCACATCCTCTTCCCACTGAGACATTGCCTTTGTGGGGTGTGCCCTTAAATATTCAGTCAAAAGCATGTGATAACATTGAGATATGAAGCCTTTCGTTTCTGTCACAGATTGAAGTAGATGAAAAATGGGAGTAGGAGAGAGCGTCCATTCCACATATCACCTTGGGCTCTAACAGCAAGAGATAATTGTAAATAATAATAGGCCATGTGTGCGGTAGGGTAAAACTGCGCTAGAGGTCTGAAAAGCTCAGTAGCCTCCTATTCTGCAAGATCTGTGAGAGGCGAGTCACCCCCATGGCTCGCCTTCTGGGCCCCTGCTGGAGTTTAACCAGTTCAGTATAGGTTCTATTGACCCAGATAGGTCTGTATACTGTGAAATCTGTTACATGCTGCAATTGTTTAGATTTATTCCAGACTTTATGGAGCAGCACATAGGTGGGCATTTGCTTGTTGGGTTTCTGGAAAAGCTGGGCCTCCAGGCCCTCTGGAATAGATCCTGCACCAGAGCCAACAAGCAAAAGGCGAGCAGATGGACTGGCTGGGGTAGGAGACATGAATCTTATGATATGCTGAAGCTGGGCAGCGATATAGTAGATTCAGGGGTTTGAGCGTGCTAGTCCCCCACCAACTTTAGGAAAATTAAGCTGTTCCAGTTCAATCCTAGGAGGGAGCGCATTCCAGAGCAGTAGTCTAAAAAGGGAGTTTACCACCCCAAACGTCTTAAGGGGGATGACTACGGGGGAATTGTGAAGGACATATAAGAGTTGGGGCATTTCATTTTAATTAGGTTAGTTTTCCTGGCCAGGGACATTTTAAGTTTATTCCAGATATTAATTTTGTCTCAAACGCGTTAATAGGGGTTGTATGTTAAGGTGACTGTAATCCACAATTGTAGGGGAAATATGGGTACCTAAATATTTAAAGTTAGTTACAGAGGGAATGGGGCATGAGGGCGATACCAACTGCTCTGATGTGCCATCCAGCAACAGCAATGCTGATATGTTCCAGTTGATAGTGAGGAATGAGTACTGCCAAAAATCTGAGATAATGGACATGAACTTTGTTGAAGAGGTATCTTCTAGAAACAGTAGCATGTCATCGGCATACAACATGATGTTCTCATGTAGATTGCCATCTTGGAATTCAATGACATGGGGGCTATCATACACCAGGGCAGTCAGAGGTTCAATTACCATAGTGAAGAGTAGGGGCGACAGGGGACAACCCTGTCTTGTCCCCCTATCCAAGGCAAGTGACATTCTATGAGACACCCGGATAGCTGCTTGTGGCGAGCCATACAGGAGACGCACCAGTTTAAAAAAACGGGTACCAATGCCAAACATAGATAGTATAGCCCATAGGTATTGCCAACTGACACTGTCAAAAGCTTATTAGTGTCAAGGGAGAGGAGCGCCCTCTGCCCCACGTTGTCCGCCTGCAAATGCATATTTAAGAATAGTCTCCTGAGGTTAGTGGCTGTAGATTTTTGTGGCATGAACCCCGCTCGGTCAGAGTTTATAATAGAAAGGATAAATTTGTTCACGCTCAGCGCCGGTATCTTAGCTAAAATTTTAACGTCACTTTGCTGTAGGGAGATGGGTCTATACGAGCCAGGATCTAGGGGGTCTTTCCCAGGTTTGAGGAGTAACACCACATATGCTCTTGACATAGAGGCTGGTAAACTACCAAACTTAGAAG
>BLSH010316057.1:620709-634469 GCA_018402905.1 Glandirana rugosa | reverse complement strand
AGCTGGGCTGTGTGTCTGAATAGACGTAAACAGCCTAGCTTGGGATCGAGCATGCACGAGTGCCCCCATGGGAAGCAGATTTCTTATTGGGCACTTGCGTGGGGGGGGGGGGGGGAAGACAGAAGCGCCTGGGGGGAAACTCGAGAAGAGGCGGATCGGGGCTGCTCTGTGCAGAAACCATGTGCAGAGCAGGTAAGTATGACATGTTTGTTAGTAAAGCGCTGTGTAAATTAACAGTGCTATATAAGTACCTGAAATAAATAAAATCTCTTATGCTCATGGTAACCCAGCCCCCTCACAGTTAGAACACGCCTAAGGAACACAGTTAACCCTTAGATCTCCCTGCGCAGGTTAACCCCTTCACTGCCAATAACATTTACACAGTAATCAGTGGATAAAATTCTGATCGCTGTATAAATGTCATTGGTACCAAAAAAGTGTCAAAAATGTCCGACATGTCCGCCCCAATATCGCATTCCCGATAAAAATCGCAGATCGCCGCCATTACTAGTAAAAAAAAAAAAAATTGTAAAAAACGCCAGAAATGAATTTTTATGGTTTGTAAACACGGCAACTTTTGCGCAAACCAATCAATAAACACCGATTGCGATTTTTTTTTACCAAATATGAGGAAGAATATAAAATCGGGCAAAACCAATGAATAAATTTGTTTTTTATATTTTTTTTTTTGGATTTGTATTTTAGCAAAAAGTAAGAAAAATGTTTTTTTTTTTTGCAAAATTGTCGCTCTTTTTTTTTTTGTTTATAGCGGTGATCAGAAATGACGCAGAGGGGATCAAATGCCACCAAAAGAAAGCTCTATTTGTGGGGAAAAAAAGGACCCAAATTTTGTTTGGGTACAACGTCGTACGTCCGCGCAATTGTCAGTTAAAGTGACGCAGTGCCAAATCCCAAAAAGTGCTCTGGTCCTAACCTGGGAAATCCTTCCGGGGCAGAAGTGGTTAAAGTGGAAAAAATAATTCTAGCACTTTAAAAATTTCTTCTCCAGCTTCTCTTTATTGAAAATGAAAGACTGGGCCAAGCTTAGAGTGACGAAAATTCTCTGCACGTCTTACAGCCCAAAAATCCTTCTGAATACATTTTCCCTTATTGCTGTTGTAGAATGGAAAATACATTAGTGGTACAACTGCATGGAGCTGCATTATAAGTAGGTGAAATTGTTGAAAGCAGCATCTCCCCCAAAAAATATAATATCCAAATCACAGCTTCTCTGTCTGTTCCAGTGCTCTGCATTAATGTGCATTATGTTATGTGTTTATGTGTGTAACGTTGAGGCAGTTTATTAGCATCAATAGGCTGCCAACGCACCAGGATGGAAAAGAAAACAGACATGCACCATTTTTAGCCACATAGAGCAGTGGTTCTCAACCTCAGTCCATAAGCCCCTCCAACGGGCCATGTTTTCGGAACATCCCTTTAGATAAAATAGCTCTTATCAATACCATGTCACTGATATTGATTTAAATCAGCTGTGCAAAGTAAAGGAAAGCCTGAAAAAAATTAGCCCGTTGGGGGTACTTCAGGACTGAGGTTGAGAACCACTGACATAGAACACTACAAGCCAGGGTAGTGTGTTAAATGAGTTGTGGTGGCCTAAAAAGCATGTCAAGTTCCTTCACACTAACACATACACGCGTGGTGTTTTAATCTATGCGATACAGCAATGCATAGGTGTGATGCCAGCTCAAGCTTTCAAGTGGTTCTATAGCTATTTTTTTTGTTTAACCTTAAAGTGTTACTAAACCCAAAACAGTAAAATCAGTCTGTATATCCAGTAAAGCATGCTTGTTATACTCACTGTGGAACCTAAGGGGTTAAACCTTCGCATTGTGTAAAAAGGCTGTTTCATCCTGTCTGCCCTGATCCTCCCTACTTCCACTGTCCCCGATCCATCTCCTGATAAGACAGAGCCTTTGGACTCACTCTGCACATGCTCAGTTTGGTGTGTATTGCTAGAGTTTTTTTTTTATTCTTGGGTAGGGTGCATGTGATCAGCACAGGGCCAATCAGCACTGTCCAGACAGAAGGTAGACTAGAATGAAACTCCTCCTACAAGCCACAGACTGCTATATACTGCTGATGAGAAAAGGCATTTAGCAGATTATATTTACTAAAATAATTGCATTCCCATGTTCTCTGTACTGTGTGAGCCCAGATAAAGTGAATGCAGGGTCCTGGGTTTAGTAACACTTAAATGCATTCCCAGCATTAAGGAACAAAATGTTTTGCCACTTGATTCACTTTGCATAGAATACCCAACTGCATGTAAGGAAAATAAAAACTACATTTTTACTTGCACATGATTGGATGATGGAAGTCAGGAGAACTTCTCATTTACTAAGCTCTGGAGTGACTCCACTTGCAGAGTACAACTGCACCTCCAAAGTGCACAGTCTATCTTGAATGCACATGATATACGTATATATTAGACAAGGTACACAGATTTGGCAACCATAAATAACTGTGGTTGTAAAGGCTATTTTTTAAAATAAAATAGAAATGATGTTATATTTACCTGTTCTGTGCAATGATATTGCACAGAGTGGTTCCTTACCTCTTCTTTTGGTGGTCCCCCGCTGGCACCGTCCTCTACTCCTCTCTTCCGAGTGCCCCCATAGCAGGCCACGTGCTATGGGGCTATGCTCCTGAGCCACGCTGTGTCTGTCTATAGACACACACAGTGTGGTCAAGCCACATCTCCCGCTCCCTCCTCATAGGATTTAACAGACAGCAGCAGAAGCCTATGGCTCCCACTGTTCTTAGTGTAGCCTGTGAGAGCAAGAGGGGAGAGAAGAGCTGCAGTCAGGTACAGCTCTGGATCGATAAAGGACTCAGGTAAGTTCTAAGGAGTGGGAGGGGCTAGGACAGATAGGCAATGCATTAAGGTAAAAAAAATGAGTTTAAGTTTAGAACCACTAACTGTATAGACTGTACAAACGGAAATAATTTTTAGAAAGTTTAGATGATTTTTTTCTAATATTGAATTAAAAAACTCACCATAGCAGTGGACCACCTCCTCCCCTCTTCTGATAGCTCTACAAGCTCTAACCATTGCACATCTGCCTTGAAAGGATACACTTGTGTTTGGTTCACATGAATGGTTTAACAAGCTTAGAACTGGAAAAACTGCAGTAGCGAGACGGGAGAACTTGCTGCTTTGTACTAGTGAGGCAGCAGACTCTAGAAATAAAAAAATAATGTTACATTTAAAATGCAAATCACACGGCTGGCAATAGCATGCTATCCCAAACAACTAGCTGAAAAATAATGCACAGTAGATAAGAGGGCACCCATAGGGAAACAAATCCTTACAACTCACATGTCTGATGTTGCAGAAACAGAGGGGCCTGCTGAAATATCAGACTAATAAATACATTGGTTTTTATTATTTCTAGAAATCCAATGTATACCCTACAAAACCAACATTATGCATGAGGCAGTTAACAAAAATTAGAAATGTATGTATTTGCCACCTGACAACATATGCAGTATACACAGTACTTGCACATATACTATAAATATGTGAATAAACTACATAAGTAGTAAATCTCTGTATACAAAACAGATATACAGGCGGTCCCCTAGTTACAAACATCCGACTTACAAATGACTCCTACTTACAAGCGGAGGGAGACAACAGGAAGTGAGAGGAAATCTCCCCCTAGGAAGGGAAATTCACTCCTGTAAGAGTTATTATGGGAAAAAAGGGGTCTCCACTGATGCTTTATCACCAAGGTTTGTTTCCTCAACAACCCAAATTTTTCAAAATCCAATTAGCATTGGGACAGGAAGTGAGGTGAAATCTTCTGAACAGAAACATAGACAGCAAAACAAACATTACAGGGGTGTTACCCCTTCCCTATGCTATCCAAAAAGCTTAAAAATATTTTTTTTTGACTGAAGCTACACTTAAAAAATATACCTGTTCCGACTTACAAACAAATCCAACTTAAAGCGGAGTTCCACCCAAAAATGGAACTACCGGTTTAAGCACTCCTCACCCCCTTACATGCCACATTTGGCATGTAATTTTTTTGGGGGGGGGGGGGGTGTGTCCCCAGGTTTCAGAGGGACTTCCTGTCCCTCTTCCACCTTCCGCCTCTGGGCCGCCTAGGCGACTCCTCCTCTCCTCCTAGGCGGCCACTCCCTCCTGGCAATCTTCTGGGACACGTCACAGGTCCCAGAAGATTGCCTGGCCACTGGCAACGCGCAGCGCGACTCGCGCATGCGCAGTGCGTGCCCGGCCGTGAAGCCACGGCCGGCGCCCACACCTGAAATGCCGGCGCCGCAGGGAGGAGGGGGAGACGAGCGAGGCTTTGGGCCTCCGCTTTAAGAACAAACCTACAGACCCTATCTTGTTTGTAACCCGGGGACCACCTGTACCAAGGCTTCATTCACACTATAGTTGCATGTGGATGTGTGCAAGCAAAACTGGGTAAAAAAATACATGTTGCAGTTGTTGTGCCATTCATTATGAGAGGCATCCTAAATACGGCAAGCAAGATGGATGGTTTGTGCAAATGAAACACGCAAAATTCAAGGCTAAATGCGCAGCTAAAAAAAATGTGCAAAGCTCAAAATTTTATTTAAGCTTCCTTCCTGCATTTGTTGCATGTAGGGCAGCTCATTGAAATTAATGAACTGCCCAATTCAGGAAGTTCATCAATGCACAAAAACCACATGAAAATGTGTGTATTGGGGGCTTAAAGTGGAACTTAACCCATCGATTTAACAGTTTCAAAAAACAGTTACATTTCCGGTATGTGCTGGGAAAGTAAGGGCTCGTTTATACTTGCTTCAAAATATGGCTTCGGACAGGCTTTATTAAAGCTCTCAGAACACCAGTCAAAGCTCCTGTCACTAAATAAAATGGTTAGCTTACAGTCCTGTTTACACCTTGCTTTTGCTTGGTGCTTCGATAAGGCTTCGGTGGGGCTTCAATGAGATTATGGTGGAGCTTCGATGGGGCTTCAATGAGGCTTTGGTGGGGCTTCAAGAGAGCTTTGCCATAGACTTCTATAGAGGCTTTGAAGACGCTTTGAAGCACAACTAAAGCTACATGGGGAATACTTTTTGAAGCAAAGCTGAAGCATAGCAAAGCTAGTGTAAACAGGACTGTAAGCTAACCATTTTATTTAGTGACAGGGGCTTTGACTAGCGTTCAGAGAGCTTTAACCACTTGCTTACTGGGCACTTAAACCCCCCTCCTGCCCAGACCAATTTTCAGCTTCAGCACTGTTGCATTTTGAATCACAATTGCGCGGTCATACGATGTTGTACCCAAACAAAATTGACGTTCTTTTTTTTCCCACAAATAGAGCTTTCTTTTGGTGGTATTTGATCACCTCTGCGGTTTTTATTTTTTGCGCTATAAACAAAAAAACTAATTTGAAAAAATAATTTTTTTTAAACTTTTTTCTATAATAAATATCCCCAAAAAAAAAAATAATATATATATATATATATATATATATATATATATATATATATAAAAGTATTCATCAGATTAGGCCAATATATATTCTTCCTCATATTTTTGGTAAAAATAATCCCAATAAGCGTATATTCATTGGGTTGCGCTAAAGTTATTGTCTCCAAACTATGGGAATGAATTTATGGCATTTTTATGTTTTATTTTTTTTACTAGTAATGGCGGCGATCTGCGATTTTTATCAGGACTGCTATATTGCGGCAGACAGGTTGGACACTTTTGACATGGGATTATTTGGTTGTATGTGTATGTGTGTGTATGTGTATATATATATATATATATATATATGTTTTTTTTTGGTTGAACTGGAAGGACTTGTGTCTTTTTTCAACCTGACTAACTATGTAACTATGACACTTTTTTGGGACCACTGACATTTATACAGTGATCAGAGCTAAAAATAGCCACTGATTACTGTATAAATGTCACTGGCATGGAAGGGGTTAACTTGCAGGGGGCAATCAAGGGGTTAAATGTGTTCCCTCAGTGTGTTCTAACTGTGTGGGGGGCTGGGCTGGCAGGGGCATAAGAGATCTAACTGATTTAGAGTACAGGGATCAGTAGATCTCTGTTATATACCCTGACAGAACGGGGAACCGCTGTGTTTGCAATGGCGGTTCCTCGTTCTGCCCTCTATTAGGGGATCGCAGATCGCTGGCGGACATCGAGTCTGCCCGACTCATGGGCACGCTTATGCAGTGTGTGGCAGGCGCGAGAGTGCACAGCTGATGGCCGTAAGGGCACGTAGGGAGCCCTCCCCGACAAAGTAGGTCCACGCTGTAACCGTCAATAGACTATAGTGCAGATCTGAAGTGGTTAAAGCTTGTCCAAAACCTTGTTTTGAAGCAAGTGTTAACTAGCTGTTAATGTGTGTTGAAGCCAAAGCAAGTGAAAATGAGCCCTGTCATACTGGTAAGTGCTCTCAACCAAACTGCCAAACCATTAAATGGCTGGTGGCATAACTGATAACCGCTTTATTGGCTGAAAACAAATGGAAGATTAAGTTCCACATTAAGGTAGAGTCATTTCCTATGAATACTGAATTACAGTATTGCAGTATTGCATGGGTACATGTATATTAAAATGTGAATCCTAAAAGGCTACCAAACATCAGTATACTCTGAGAGATAATTTTCAATATCTCCAGTGTCTAGGCATCAAAACACACATTAGCATCTGGTTAAAACAATCTCTGGATTTACCAACATTTAATAATGCACGGGCCTTTCTAAACTATCCATTCAATTTATATCTACTCAGTTAGGCTGTCGTACTAAATAGATGTTAATAAATCTGAAGGGTATCGTAAAATCAGATTTTAAGTGTGTAGCTAGAAACCAAAGGTTTCAATAAATGATGAATTTCCTCTGCTTCTTACAACAGCCTGAATGTAAAAAGTATGTAATGTACGGATGGGTCCTGGACGGGAGGTATACATCTCCTTTGTGTGGGTTGTGGTCTCTTTAAAGTGGTTGACAAATAGCAGTATGGAGTACTCAGGGACTCTCATCCGTGCAGGGTGAGGGGTTCCAGGGTGATCTGGTAAAAAGGGGAAAAGTGACTTGCAGTTTTCCCAGGATTATGAATTCCTCACATGCTTCCCGAAATTTGGAGGTTTGCAGAGATTTGGGGAGGTAAAAAGCCTCCATCCCTATGGGCACTTTGGTCCTGAATGGGTTAACCCACCTGTGACAGATTGCTGAAAAGGACAGGAAGCAGCCAGCAGGTGTCCATGACATGAGTAGAACAGGGCACAGCTCTGAGGATGGTTTGGGCTACAGGGACTTTGCTGGGCTCTTTTTGGGACCCTTGAAGCAGGCGGGAACTTTGAACCCTGTTGTGGGACAGGTTTATGTTGGCAGTGAGCAGAATCATTGTTTTTGTACCAGAAGCGTATGGACTGTTTTTGTTTGGTTTACGCTAAAGAAAAGTTACTTTGCCTGTTTTTGAAGAAATAAACGGTTTGGTTTTTACCAAGATGGCTAGCTATTTTTCTGGACCCCCAAACTATCACAGTAGTAATTAATTCTAAATAATTTTAACCTGCTTTACAAAACCTATGTTCTATACCAAGGATATGCAATTAGCGGACCTCCAGCTGTTGCAAAACTACAAGTCCCATCATGCCTCTGCCTCTGGGCGTCAAGCTTATGACTGTCATAGTCTTGCTATGCCTCATGGGACTTGAAGTTCTGCAACATCTGGAGGTCCGCTAATTGCATATCCCTGTTCTATACTGTGTAACATGGTTCCTTTAATACCAAAAATACAAATTTATTGTTGCTTATATAATACTATTTTGGAGACTTTGCTAATATAAAAATATATAAGAAAACATCCCAATAATTACCATCATATTCCTGTTGGAGGACTGTCACTGCTTGAGCATTGCAATGGAGCTGGAGCATGTGAAAGAGTATAGCTGAACCAATTATGTGCATGTCTGGTTTCCCTAACTCTGTAGTCGTCTCTGCATTTAGACTTGATGCTTCCATGCTTGTTTTCAGGATGTCAAGACATAATTTCTTACACAGAGCTGCACTTGTAAGGCCACAAAGAAACTTTCGCTCCTCATTCTGAAGTTCAGGGTGTGCTTGAAGAGTGAAAAAAGATTTATAGTTGCTACAATACAGCTCATTATAAGCTGCCCCCCTTACAGTGTTCTGAGGTTTGGTCTTGACATCCAACGCCTGGTGAAAGACCTCAGAAACTTGCCTGAGGCCAGCCAGTAACACTGTCCTCAGTGCTGTGTGGCAGAACACACCTAGAGCAAAAAGATAGCTACCCAGTGAGCATTCAACATGGTGATACCCCTTCCAGGCCACATCTCTACAGTTAGGGCTACAATATCTGGCAAAACTGCATTGGTGACAAGGTAGAAAGGTCAAACCCCTTTTTAGGCAGTGGTGACAATAAAGATCACAGTTAGTTATACTGACATCCCATGTGGATTTACCACCAATTGACTTTTTGTCAGGAATAATCACACTGACATAGGCTTCTTCCTGTATCAAGAGCTCTCCATGTGCAATATCCTGAGAAGCCACCAAGTGGCGACCTTTCGAATTGCTAAAATGCATGGCTAGGGAGCTGGAAGTATTAGTTAGCTTCAGGTTTCTGTCTAACTTCAGCTCTTGTAGTCTGTCACATAACGCATCTGCAGCAGGCTCCCTTGTGGGATCAGTCAGGTTAATACTTTCTGTGCTGGGAAGATGAATGCTGGAGAAGCCAGATTGTTTCAGCTTTCGCAAACACTCTGCCTGCCGCTGAAGTATTTTGCTCTTTAGTCTTTCAGGATATCCATGCTCTTGTGCACGATCGATGTCTTCCAAGCATTCCTAAACAAAGAATTCCCCAAGGGAAGAAAACATCACGGTCACATTCCCAAAGTGGTTTCTGTCCTTTTAGTCTCTTCACTGAGTATGGCACACAGACATCATTCTGCAAACTAGATTTAAAGGGCTACAGCACCTTAGGCATTCAATTATATACAGTATCTCACAAAAGTGAGTACACCCTTCACATTTTTGTAAATATTTTATTATATATTTTCATGTGACAACACTGCAGAAATGACCCTTTGCTACAATGTAAAGTAGTGAGTGTACAGCTTGTATAACAGTGTAAATTTGCTGTCCCCTCAAAATAACTCAACACAGCCATTAATGTCTACACCGCTGGCAACAAAAGCAAGTACACCCCTAAGTGAAAATGTCCAAATTTGGCCCAATTAGCCATTTTACCTCCCCGGTGTCATGTGACTCATTAGTGCTACAAGGTCTCAAGTGTGAACGGGGAGCAGGTGTGTTAAATTTGGTGTTATCGCTCTCGCTCTCTTATACTGGTCACTGGAAGTTCAACATGGCACCTCATTGCAAAGAACTCTGAGGATCTGAAAAAAATAATTTTTGCTCTACATAAAGTTGGCCTAGGCTATAAGAAGATTGCCAACACCCTGAAACTGAGCTTCAGCATGGTGGTCAAGACCATACAGTGGTTTAACAGAACAGGTTCTACTGAGAACAGGCCTCGCCATGGTTGACCAAAGAAGCCGAGTGCTCAGCGTCATATCCAGAGGCTATCTCTGGCAAATAGATGTATGAGTGCTAACAGCATTGCTGCAGAGGTTGAAGGGGTGGAAGGTCAGCTTGTCAGTGCTCAGACCATACGCCGCACACTGCATCAAATTGGTCTGCATGGCTGTCATCCCAGAAGGAAGCCTCTTCTAAAGATGATGCACAAGAAAGCCCGCAGTTTGCTGAAGACAAGCAGACTAAGGACATTGATTGATGGACTGGCCAAGCATGTCCCCAGACCTAAACCCTATTGAGCATCTGTGGGGCATCCTCAAACGGAAGGTGGAGGTGCGCAAGGTCTCTAACATCCACCAGCTCCGTGATGTCATCATGGAGGATGAAGCTCTGTGAAGCTCTGGTGAACTCCATGCCCAAGAGGGTTAAGGCAGTGCTGGAAAATAATGGTGGTCACACAAAAATGTGGACATTTTCACTTAGGGTTGTACTCACTTTTGTTGCCAGCATTGTAGACATTAATGGCTGTGTGTTAAGTTATTTTGAGGGGACAGCAAATTTACATTATTATACAAGCTGTACACTCACTACTTGTAGCCAAGTGTTATTTCTTCAGTGCTGTCACATGAAAAGATATAATAAAATATTTACAAAAATGTGAGGGGTGTACGCACTTTTGTGAAATGCTGTATGTATGTATGTATGTATATATATATATATATATATATATATATATATATATATATATACACACACACACATACACACACACACACATATATATATTAGGGCTGCAACAAATGATTATTTTCATAAACGATTAATTGGCTGATTATTGTTTTGATTAATCGGATAAAAAGCTCAAAGTGTGGTGCATAATTTAGCTATTATATAAAGTTTAAAAAAAGACAAATTATTCTTAAATAGCTACTGTATATGTAGAGTTAAATATAATAACAACCAGCATTATGGTTGGGGAACAAAATATCTCATCCACGCTGAGAATAACAGAAGAGATAAACTACATTACCAAAAGTATTAGGACACCTGCCTACAAGCACATGAACTTTAATGGCATCCCAATCTTAGTCTGCAGGGTTCAATATTGTGTTGGCCCACCCTTTGCAGCTATAACAGCATCAACTCTTCTGGGAAGGCTGTCCACAAGGTTTAGGAGTGTGTCTATGGGAATGTTTGACCATTCTTCCAGAAACGCATTTGTGAGGTCAGGCACTGATGTTGGACGAGAAGGCCTGGCTCGCAGTCACCGCACTAATTCATGGCAAAGGTGATCTATCAGGTTGAAGTCAGGACTCTGTACAGGCCAGTCAAGTTCCTCCACCCCAAACTTGCTCATCCATGTCTTTATGGACATTGATTTGTGCACTGGTGCACAGTCAGGTTGGAACAGGAAGGGGCCACCCCCAAACTGTTCCCACAAAGTTGGGAGCATGAATTTGTCCATGATGTCTTGGTATGCTGACGCCTTAATAGTTCCCTTCACTGGAACTAAGGAGGCAAGTCCAACCCCTGAAAAACAACCCCCCACCATAATCCCCCCTCCACCAAATGACTTGGACCAGTGCACAAAGCAAGGTCCATAAAGACTTGGATGAGCGAGTTTGGGGTGGAGGAGTACTGACTTCAACCAGACAGAACACCTTTGGGATGAATTAGTGCGGAGACTGCAAACCAGGCCTTCCAGTCTACATCAGTGCCTGACCTCACAAATGCGCTCCTAGAAGAATGGTGAAACATTCCCATAGACACACTCCTAAACCTTGTGGACAGCCTTCCCAGAAGAGATGAAGCTGTTATATCTGCAAAGGGTGGGCCAGTTCAATATTGAACCCTATGGACTAAAACTGGGATGCCATTAAAGTTCATGTGCGTGTTAATGCAGGCGTCCCAATACTTTTGGTAATACAGTGTATATATACACTATTGGAGGTTGAATCTGGTACTCAGAAATCAAAATTTGTATGTTAAGAAAAAAAAAAAAAAAGACCTAAAACACTGTATCACAGATTTTCTGACAGAAGTATATTATCATATTATGCATGAAAGACTCCGCTGTCATAGCCAGGTAGCTTGCTACAAGGGCTCTGCACCTGCTGTCACTAAAACAATTCAGTAGCAGCAACCTGCTTTTTGTATCACCTGTCATGATAGGGCTAAAAAACAAAAATTAGCAGCAGATAATCACTACTATAAGGGGTTTATTCAAAGTGTGAAATAGTAAAATTAATATATATATATATATATATATACACATATATATATATATATACACATACACATACATATATATATTGTATCATATACATAATAATAAACATACCCAGAGTCAGATATACAGGGTATTTTAACTAGGTGTCAGACCTGAAGCTATATGAAGGGACTGGAAGCTGGCAAACAAAATAAAAATAATAGCCAACCCAGGACAACTTCTTATACAACTGGCATGTTTCAATCTTGTTGCAAGCAGTACCAAGAGTATGATAAGCTCGTAATTAAACAAAGAGAGGTGGAATCTTTGACCCTAAATGGACTCCAAGAGAAGGATTTTACAGCAAGTACAAAAATACTATCTTCTTTCTTGCCCGTTGAGGGACACAGGAAGGTGGGCAACAGCAAATAACTGCTAATGGGCCCAACAAAAACTGGGGACTGCCTGTAGTTCAAAAGCCACCTTGGAGACCAATACCACAAGTTGACTGCAGATGAGGTTGAACCTCCACCTGGATGGGGAAAAAATAACCAGACCAGAAGGAGATGAGGAGCTATGTCTGATGTCCACTGACCAACAGAAACTTAAGTTGAAGCTGGGAAATGTCTTGACCTAGGAGGCAGACACCAGCAATATTCCAAAAGCAGGAAGCTAACTAACCTAATCCAAATACAAAGATGGAACAAATATTTTCTGTATCTCAGAAGGAACCAGAAAAAGGTATGTCTAGAATGACTGCCAAACAGATTCACCTCGTCAAGGCAAGAACTATCAGTGAGGAAACCACCCTCCCCCAGCACCCCCTAATACTTACACTGAGCCCCATATTACTCTCCAGCAATGTCCACGATCCCCTCAGCCGTCCAGGACACTCCTCCTGATTGGCTGAGACATAGCAGTGGCACCATTGGCTCCTGCGGCTGTCAAAGTCAGCCACTGAGAGGAGAAATGGGGCGGGTCCAGGGCTCCGGGTCTGAATGTAGCCCCTCTTGCATGCTGCTGGCTGAGGGGGCACTTACCAGAGGGAGGGACCAGGAGAGCCGAAGAGGGACCCGAGAAGAGGAGGATCCAGGCTGCTCTGTGCAAAACCAACTGCACAGAGGAGGTAAGTATAACATGTTTATTTAAAAAAAAAAAAAAAAAACACAGGTAAGTGACTTGATAATAGCCCTATCTATTCTGGAGACTTGAAAAGCCACAGGCCTAAAGCTGTCCCCGACTCCCCAAATCCCATAACGCAACAGGGTCTCAGGAACAATAGTCAGGAGATCCTTCCAGATGGCAAACAGCATTTGCCTCTGAGTTAAA
Organism: Glandirana rugosa; assembly: GCA_018402905.1. Lineage (NCBI taxonomy): Eukaryota > Metazoa > Chordata > Amphibia > Anura > Ranidae > Glandirana > Glandirana rugosa. The sequence goes on along the minus strand of BLSH010316057.1, from coordinate 621,388 downwards.
TCAGAGCAAGGAAGATCACCAGTGTGAGTGAGTGTCCACCTCTCAAGTCTGTTAGACAAACAAGTTGGAAGGACCTAGACCTGTGTGTGTGCATCTTTGGACCATTTTCTGCTGCCGCCAAAAGGTTCTTGTGCCAGGAAACTAGCTTGTTCAATAGGAGGATGGCTCAGGGAATCATGGAGTCTCCCTCCGACGTCCTCTTCTAGCAAAATAGGAAAACAGACATGGCAGTGGCAGTCCTAGCCCTAGGGCCTATCTCTATTAACCACTTCCTTACTGGGCACTTAAACCCCCCTCCTGCCCGGACCAATTTTCAGTTTTCAGCGCTGTCGCTCTTTGAATGACAATTGCGCGGTCGTGCGACGTTGGCCCGTCCTCCCCCCAAATTCACGGGTCATTCCTTCACCAATTATCTCTATCCGGGATCCCGATCCTGACGGTGACGGTACAGACAAAAGGATAAAACGATCTTCTCCTGCAGCCTCCCTCTGAGGTACTAAGGGACTCGGTAGGAGGATAACTTGTTCGATCAAAGGACCGTGTTCTTGGAAAACCGCCGTCGTCTTTTACCAGGTTTCTACGTGTGTGTGTCCAGATCCAGGAAGGTTGAACAAACAGATTGTCTGAACTCTCCACCTGTGAGTGAGTGTGACCACTAGAAGGAACGAGACTAAATTGA
>BLSH010316057.1:587965-613051 GCA_018402905.1 Glandirana rugosa | reverse complement strand
GAGATGAGGAGTGGGAGGAAGCTTGCTCAGCCCATTTACTGGTATCCCCTGCGATTAACAACAAACTGATACACTTGTATATGTTTCATCAATCCTATCTCACTCCTATCAGGCTACACGCCATGCATCGTGTGCCCACGTCGGCGTGCACCAGATGCTTGGCTCCACGCGCTGACTTTGTTCATGTCCTGTGGCTGTGCCCGGAGATCACTAGGTACTGGCAGCAGGTGACGGACATTTTGTCCGCGGTTCTGTCGGTGCCGGTCCCGTGCGATCCACTGGTTTGCCTTCTGGGTGTTCTAGATGAGGAGTTGTGGCCTAGACATACAAGAACCATGCTGCTTGAAACGCTCTTTATGGCACGGAAGGCGGTGGCACTCAGGTGGATTCAACCCACCCCTCTGTCGGTGGCGCAGTGGCTGCGGCTGGTAAATCAAATGCTACCTTATGAGAAAATTATTTATGAACACAGAGGCTGCCCGACTAAATATAATAAAGTGTGGGATCCCTGGAGCAGTTCTCCTTTGACTACTTCCAGTGGATGGTAGAAATGTATACAGGACAGAGTCCTATTTGGCATCACCTTCTTGAGGACTCGAGATGAGGTGGGAAGGGACATTCTTCCTTTTATGAGGAGTGAGGTATTAGTTAAATGCAGTTTGATAATGTACCTGTACAATAACACCCTTCCCGATTTTATTTTCTCTCCTTTTTTTTTCTCAATGAACACTGTTGAAGTACCAATGTATGTACGCTTATACTAGCGCTCGTCTGGAGCGTTTCATGTTTATGTAACGTTGAATTCAATTTGTCAATAAAAAGAGTTAAAAAAAAAAAAAAGAGGGATTCTGCTAGTCTGCTCTTGAAAGTGAGGATACCCTCTACTGACCTTGTGGTTTTCCTGTTAGGGTGAGTCACTGACACATCCAGAGTGGGTATAGACAATTGGCTTAACAAAATCCTTCCCAAAAGGAACCATCGTAATGTTTCCAATCCAAATAGAAGAATTCCTCTTTGCAGCTGTAAGAGCTCTGAAAGACACAAAACTAGAGGTACTACTGACTGTAGAAAGGACCTTGATTGATAAGGCAGGGAACTTGGCATCACCTGGCAAGTTTTCCAATGACAGGGTAGATCCTATAACCATAGGCATAGGGTAACAGGATTCCATAATGCAGGTGTCAGTATTCTCGGGTACAGAACAAACATCCCTGGAACCATTAGAGAAGGTAAGCTGGGGTCATCTGTTGCAGGGGGACTGTCTACGCTGGGCATAGATAAAGTCCAGTTGAAACCACGTGGGGTGATTCAACCAGGCTCCAGGTATGAGGCAAGACATTTGATACACACAAAAACATACCCAGCCAGTAGCCGTCAGAGGGTCAGATAACCACAGGTGACCAAAATCACTGCAGATGTGCAGTAGGAACCACCAGGTGATCTGTGCAAAGCAGGAGCAGCTGGGCGATGCTCACTCGATGCTGAATAGCAGGAAAGAAAGCATGGAGTGAGATACTCCATCCAGTGGATGTCAGTGCTCAGTCTCTCAATGGTAGAAAGTGAAACCGAAGAAGAGCAAGAATTTTAAATGCAACCAGCGGTCCAATGGTAGCTCCTGATGCTCAGCCTGATTGGCCTACTCACAGAGAAAGTCTGCAGAGATAGGGCAAGCGCTGAGGTAATTTTGGAGCCTGGAAAATACTGTAGCTTGTCTAGCTGTCAGAACGGGGCCTACAAACGATTTACTGTATGTGAAATCCAGGGTCACAATGTCACATCCAGGCTAGCCCCGCAACATCGAAGCAGGTTCTAGGTATGGCACTCCAATGCTAGGCTGGGAAAAAGGCCGTTCTGGTCAACTAGAGACTAGCTCTAGCAGTGTTTTACAGAGGAATCTTGATTAAAGAGAAAAAAGGAAGGAAAAATGCTAGCGGCAAAATGGTTAGACTTTTTTCAGCAGAGCTGACAAAAAGACTTCTATTTTTCCAGGACACTTGCAAAAAAGTGAAGCCTTCTGGATGTAGGGGTTTATTTTGAGCTGGCTTGTGCATTTCTTTCCTTTTTCTTTTTGTCTGTCAGTGTCCAATCCTCCTGTAGATGACAGGATACCCTGACAATTAAGGACTTCCTGTGTCCCTCAATGGGCAAAGAGAGGGAGGACAGAGGGAAGAGGACAGCGGAGAAGCAAAAGAGCAGAAGAAAGAAGAGCCAGAGAAGACGCCGGAGCTGATTTAATAAAATATTTTAAAAGCCTGTGTAGTGTGGTTTTTTTTTACACTTTTTTTTCAGGTGAATGGGTAGAGGTACAATGTACCCCATACTCATTCACAAAGGGTGGTGGTCCGGGATCTGGGGGCCCCCTTCTTAAGGGGGGCCTCCAGATTCCGATAAGCCCCCCGCCCGCAGACCCCGACAACCACCGGTAAGAGTTGTCAGGAAGAGGCCCTTGTTCTCATCAACATGGGGAGCCCCCCCCTGCCCCAGAGTACACATACTCCCCATGTTGAGGGCATGCGGCCTGGTATGGTCCAGGAGGGGGGGGGGTGCTCTAGCTTGTCCCCACCCCCTTTTCCTGGCCTGCTAGGCTGGGTGCTTAGATAAGGATTTGGTATGGATCTTGGGGGGGACCCTACGCCGTTTTTTCGGCGTGGGAGATCCCCTTAAAAATCCATACAAGACCGAAGGGCTTGGTATGCTCTTGGAGGGGGACCCCATGCTGTTTTTTTTTTAAAAAAAATCGGAGTGGAGTTCCCCTTCAAAATCCCCAGAGCACAAGGTGCCTGGTATTGTCGGGATCAAAGTTGGTTCCCTGTTCACAGAAAATCGGACCGACTTTGACCTCTGTAGGATCGCTAATCGCACAGCAAAGTATGATCAAAGTTGGACCGTTTAAATGTCGGATAGTGTGAACCAAGCCTAAAAAGGGGTGGATTAAAATAAATCTCAGAAAGCATATTTTAGGGCTTGGGCAGTACTGACTTTTATATTATCTTAGCTGTGTATACACATACTGTAGCAGATTACAGCTACTGCTTCTCACCAACCAGACTTTTTATGAAGTTTGCAATGGCAGCCCCACACATCTCTTATTACTGCTGCACTACAAAGTGTATGCCTGGGCAAAAAAACACAATGCAGCACACGCACATTTCCCTGTGTTGTCTAAAAATGCTGCAAAAATATTAATAAAAAATACCTGTGCATATGCCAGAAATTTCTGTTTGAGCGATGTCATCCCTGCCGTGGTTCTCCCAAACATGGACTACAGAACAGCTCCTTCTTATGTAATACAGATGAAAGGAGGGCATTTTGTAGTCCAAAAGGGCAAAACTCAGACAGGGCTGACCAAACTTCTTGGGATTTCAATGCAGCAGAGGCAGCATTGTCAGCTTACTACAATAAGATACGAGCTCACTGAATTTCTGGCAGAATCAACAGGTATGTTTTCTGTATTTGCAGCACTTTTAAAGATGGGGAAATGTGTATATATTGCAGAGATGTACTACATGTTTTTTTCATGCCCAGACATACTGTATACCTAAACATGGTTGCAAGGACAGCACATATGGATTTGTGTATTAGACTCTATGAAAGTATATTCCTTCACCTCATATAACTGAAAAGTTATAAAATACTTTTCCTGCAGAGCAAACAATATTTTTATTGCAATCTTTCTCTAACCCGAGGGGCATAGTAATTGTGGAGAATTATAAGGATCCATAAAGTCAATTTGCACAAAATTACATCCAGCTGTTCTAGATCAGATATAGTAGCTAATGCATTTGGGAAGCAGAACAGTAAGCTGCCCACAATTAAGCCGTCTACTTTGTCACAGGAACGGCACCTTTAAGTAGAAAAGTTCATTGGAAAAAGAATTCAATTACCATGCTACCTGCAGTTTGCGAACAAGCTATTTATATACTTCTAAAAGTCTTCATAATTAAAAAATAGTTAGAGCGCTGAAAGGCTCGGCTGGAGAAATGACAGATGAATGAGGGAGACATCACGGTGTACAACAGCATGTGTGAAAAAGAAAATAAGAAAAATGACAGGGCTAAGAAAAACTGAGATCTACAGCATGGGGTTCACAGAAATGATGATTTACATTGAAATCTAAAGCAGAACAAACCTCCAGACTGACAGAAAAGAAGTAAACAATACTCACTGTGTAATGGCCAAGGTGAAAGAGAACTGCTGATCGATTGGCAAAGCATACTGCAATTTCCTCAGTGCCAGGGCTGCCATGGGAGATAGCCTGCAGGACACATACTCAGAGTGAGCAAAGATGATAGGGGACGCTGAGAAACTTTCTTACCAAAAACACCTTTTAATAAGCTAATACTAAATTTTTGTTTCAGATACAGCAAAAGGTTTTGGCACAAATTAATCAAAAATGTAATTTTGCCCCAAGCTAGAATGATTTTGAACAGCAATTACCCTGCAGAACCAGCAGGCCAATTAATGCCAGCAGAAAATATCTGATCTTTTATTTTCTATAAATGGTAAAATTACCAGAAGTCATCCATAAGGTCAAGTGTGCTTCATAAGTTTTGTCTTATTTTTTTTTGTATATTGTAGAATACATCTTGGGTATGAAAAAAAAAACATTGACATTACCCTGTAATGACAGAATTCTGAAGCATTTCATTCTTCATCATGTGACTGATACTTTAAGTCAGGGGTTGGCAACCTGCGGCCCTCCAGCTGTTTCAAAACTACAAGTCCCATCATGCCTCTAGGAGTAATTGTACCCGTCAGCCTTGCAATGTCTCATTGGAAATGTAGTTCTACAACAGCTGGAGGGCCGCAGTTTGCTTACCCCTGCTTTAAGTAATGGGTCATGTGGTCTGTAAATACAGCGCCTCAAAAGGCATTAATGTCAGCAGTGTCTTCAGACTGAAGTACCCGGACCCATCAGACCCAGCGCTCCACAATATACTGTACTGGTCAACCATTTATTCTATGTAGAGGTCCAGGTCACATGATGGGAATGGTGACACTTAATTCTTGGGGCTTCAACTTCTCACTTCATGATGGACCTCTCTCTGCCCATCATTCATGGGAAGAAAACTGCTTGTCTTTGAACCCCATAATGTTTTGTGTATAATTCTGGAATTCCAAGGTCTGTATCTCTCTCTTACTCTGTAGAGGGGAAACATCTGTATTTTTTAGGTGGACTACTGAAAAAAACAAAATGATTCAAACACTATAACTGCACACTATAACTGTGTGATAAACATCTATTTTACTGCACATTTATTGAATACAAACTAAAATACGGTTAGCTGATCAGCATCAATGTACAGGAGGTTAAAGGTTTTGTTAAAGCAAATCAGTTATAAAGTGTAGGCACTTATGGGTGCACATCCTGCATCAACATTCAAGCTCTACTGCTGTGCCCAAATACCAAGCAAAGCCTTGGTCCTGCAAAAGCTTGTGCGCCCCTTTCCAGCCTTTCACATATTACTAATGACCAGTAAGGCAGCCCATCATAGTGATGGGCCAATAGGAATGTGTACGAGCTGGGGAGCGAGCAGGCAGGATTCGACACTACCCGAAAGTGTCCAAGCTTTATCTTTCTTAACAGCTCAGTATTTGGGTGCAACAATGGGACTTGGAGGCTGCTGCAAATATGTGTGGACACCTCTAGATACCTGCTCTTTCTGGGATTTTTTTTTTTTGTGTGTGTGGTGGCAGACACATTACAACAGAAGATGTATCCAAACAAAGCAAATTCATACTACGCTGTACACCTTGGTTGACTTCTTGAGTTAGGGCTCTTTTACACTGTGAGGTTGATTTACTAAAACTGGTGAGTGCAAAACCTGGTGCAGCTGTGCATGGTAGCCAATCACCTTCTATCGTAACCTCAGCTTGTTCAATTAAGCTTTGACAAAAAAAAAACCTTGAAGCTGATTGGTTTCTATGCAGAGCTACACCAGATTTTGCACACTCCAGCTTTAGTAAATCAACCCCTATGTGTGGTGAATTATGTTCTTCTGCACTGGATGAATGCAAGTCACCACAGGGCGCAAACCTTTTTTTTCTGTGTCTCTTTCAAATCAAAATGCTGGTGTGATGTGTGGTGTATTGCAAAAAAAATGCAGACATACTGCATTTTTCTGCAGCGTAGTGGATGGCACCGCATGTGACTGCACTTCAGCACAATGTACATGAGTTGCGTCAATATGTGAAACTTCAAGAAAAGTTAAAGTATAAGTAAAAAAAAATAATTTTTTTTCTTAGTTTTGGATAGAATTGAAGTGGAGTAGAAGCCCGTCAGGTTTTTATTGCTGGCGTGTGTCCCCTTTGGGGAGATTCACCCTCTCTATTTGTCCTGTTTACCAAGATCACCAAAAATGAAAGTAAAAGAAAATCTTAAATTTTGTGTTGTCCCCGGAACAGGAACAGAGGGGAAAGCTTCCAATGGGGACACTAGTTCTTGTGACAACCGGGGATTCCCTCGCTTTGGAGGGATTGTCTCCTGTTTTGATTATGGAACAGGAAGTGAAGGCAAATCTCCCCAATGGGACACAAATGGGAAAAATAAAGCTTATAGGGGTGATAACTCTTCTTTACTCTATCCAAAATGAAAAAAAAAAAAGTTTTGCCTTTAGTTCTACTTTAATAAAAAAAAAAAAAAACAAAAAACCTTAGTTAGACTTACCGGTGACGGTATTTTTATAAGCCTTTCAGGACAGCACCATGGAGAGAGCATAGCTCCACCTCTTCACAGGAAACACTGCCGTGTCACGCCCCTTTAAAAGCGTCTGCTTCCACCATGCCGTCAGTCAACTGTCACCATTCCTCCGACATGCTGGGAAACAAACACATCTAATACACCTGGTTAGTCAATAACTCATCAATACCTAGGGAGGGAAGTAGCTGCTGTCCTGAAAGGCTTATAGAAATACAGTCACCGGTAAGTCTAACTAAGGTTTTTCTCCCTCGCCTTTCAGGACAGCACCATGGAGATGATAACCGAGCACTTACCTCAGGGTGGGACAACAGCTTGTAAAACCTTCCTGCCAAAGGATTGCTCCGCTGCCGTCAAAAGATCCAGCCTATAATGTTTTACAAACGTGGAATAGCTGGACCACGTGGCGGCTTTGCAGATTTGCTCTGGTGAAGCTCCCACTCTTTCTGCCCACGATGCTGCCACTGCCCTCGTAGAATGAGGCCTAATATCCCCCGGAAGTTCCTTCCCTACTGCTTGATATGCCGCTCCGATGGCCTGTTTTAGCCACCTGCTCAAAGTGCCCTTGGATACCTTTTCCCCTTTACGTGTTCCAAACGTTAGTACAAAAAGGGAAGATGATTTCCTAAAAGGCTTTGTTACCTCCAAGTATTTTAACAGGCATCTCCTCACATCCAGGGTATGAAAAGCTTCCTCCTTCAGCACTAATGGTGACGGGCAAAACGTCGGAAGGATGATTTGTTGCGCACGATGAAAAGCAGAAGCTACCTTCGGAAGAAACCTGGGATCTGTCCTCAAGACAAGTCTATCTGAGAAGTATTTCAAAAAAGGTTCTTTGCAAGATAGCACATGCAGTTCACTAATCCTCCGGGCTGAGGTAACTGCCACCAACAGAACTGTTTTTAATGTAAGGTCCTTAAGTTCCGCTTGCTCCAACGGTTCAAAAGGAGCCATAGTAAGTCCTTGTAAAACAAAAGACAAATCCCAACTCGGGAAACTCTTAATGGGAACTGGCCTACTTCTGGCCAGCGCCTTAAAGAAACGTATAATTAATGGTTCCCTAGATAAACTTTTTTCTAGGTAAACCGACAAGCCAGCTACCTGTGTCTTCAGGGTGCTAGCCGCCAGTCCTTTCTCCATGCCTTCGTGGAGAAACACTAATACTGAAACTAAACTTGAAAACATAAACGTCCTGCTGGAACACCAAGTGTTGTAGCATTTCCAGACTTTAAAGTATATAGCTTGAGTCACCTTTTTCCTACTTGCTAACAAGGTGGTAATTACCTTTTCCGACAGGCCCCTACGTCTCAAGAGCTCTTTCTCAAAAACCACGCTGCTAGGCTGAGGTATTCGGGGTCCGGGTGGAGGAGACCTTCCTGGGTCAATAGATCCTTTGTGATTGGGAACCTTAAGGGAGGTCCCTCTGCCCATTTTAGTAGCATAGAGAACCATGGACTTTTCGGCCAATACGGAACCACCAGGATCAGATTCGTATTTTCCTCTCTGAATTTCGCCAACACTCTTGGAATCATTTGGAAGGTGGGAAAAGCATAGGACAGCGGGAAGTCCCATATGTGCGCCAACGCATCCAAACCCACCGCTTGGTCTTCTTTCCGCAGGGAGAAGAATTCTGGTACCTTGGTGTTGTCCTGGTTTGCAAATAGGTCCACATTGGGTTTTCCCCACTATTGGACTATTAACTGGAAGGCTTCTGAACTCAGGATCCATTCTGATTCCCTTACTTTCTTTCTGCTGAGCAAGTCAGCCAGCATATTGTCTGTCCCTTTTAGATAAACTGCCGAAAGGGACGCCACATGCTTCTTTGCCCAAGACAGTATCCGAAAGGAGAGATCCAACAACAGCTTGCTTCTTGTTCCGCCCTGTTTAGATATGTACAAGACTGCTGTCATATTGTCTGAAAAAATCAGAACATGATGCCCCTCCAGAAACCTTTGGAAAGTCGTCAAACCTAGGTGAATCGCCCTATACTCTCTCTAATTGGACGACCTCCTCTTTTCCATCCTGGACCATTCGCCCTGGGATGTGTGTTTTCCCAGATACGCTCCCCAGCTCCAAGCACTCGCGTCTGTTGTAAGATGCTGTGTAGGCAGAAAGTGCCAAGATAGGCCCTTGATTTCTCCACCACTAAAGGGATCTCTTTGTTCTTGTACTCAGGCTTATCTTTTTGCTTAGAGGCTCCTAATAAGACCATTTCCGAAAAATATCCCACTGCAACCTGCGGACATGCAATCTTGCCCATTGTACTGCTGGGATTGCGGCTGTCAGTAAGCCTAGGATTGACATTGCCTCCTGCACAGACAATTTCTGGTTCCCCTGTTCTTTCTTTACAGCCACCTGGATTTTCTTCAGCTTTTCCTCTGGCAGAAAGACCCTTTGAATTATAGAGTCTATTTCGTAGCCCAGAAACCGAATTTGTTGTGTGGGTATCAAACGTGATTTTTGCTGGTTTATTAACCACCCTAACCTGTTCAGATGGTTCTGTGTTAGCTTTAGAATTCCCAGTAACTCCTGCTCCGATTCTGCGAAGAGTAGCAAGTCGTCTAGGTAGGGAATGATGGCCACTCCTCTCAACCTTAATGGCTCTAGTGCTTCTGCTAACACCTTCGTGAAGATCCTTGGTGATGACGAAAGGCTGAATGGTAGGGCCCTGAATTGGAGGTGAACTATCTCTCCATTGTCTACCGCTAGTCGCAGGAATTTCTGTGACTTCTCTGCTATGGGGATATGTAAATATGCATCATGGAGATCTATCAAACACATGAAACCATTGTGAGTCAGCAGGTTCTTGACCAAAAAAATTGTGTCCATCCTGAACTTTTTTGTGTATGTTATTACTTTGTTTAGGACTTTCAAATTCAGGATTAACCGGAACTTCCCCGGTGGCTTCTTGACTAAGAAGACGTGAGAATAACATCCCTCTCCCATCTCTTCTTCTGGGACTCGGATGATTACACCCTGCTGTATCAATTCCCCCAGGAGGAACGTCATGGCCAGGGCTTTTTCCTGATCCCGGATCTTTGTCAAGAAGAAACGATGTGGAGGTCGTCGAAAAAATTCCAGTTCGTATCCCTGTCTGATTATCTTTAATACAAAAGAGTTCTCTCCCTCCAGGCTTGAAGAAATGCTTGAAGCCTTCCTCCCACCGGGAGATGGTAGTCACTGTTTTTTGTCCCCTGACTCGGGAGCCCTGAATAGCACTCCTCCTCGACCCCTTCCTCTCTGATGGGTCCAAGACCTTTTTTGTTTCTGTTCCTTTTCTCTATAGGGTTGTTGAAAAGGACGAAAATTATTTTTCGTCTGGACTGCTTTCTTCTTTTGTGGAAAAGCTTTTTTCTTGTCCGCAGTCCGATCTAGCACAGACTCTAGCTCTGCACCGAACAGAAGGTCCCCTGTGAAGTGAATTCCGCACACCTTGCTTTTTGAAGCAGCATCTCCTGACCAAGTCTTGAGCCATAATGCTCTTCTGGCCGAGTTAATCAAGGCTGAACACCTGGCGGTCATTCGTACAGACTCTGCTGAAGTGTCTGCCGTGTATTTCACCCCTTTGAGAAGGGTAGGAAAAGACTCTAGTAAGTCCTTTCTGGACGTACCAGCCTCCACATGCTTCTTTAACTTGTCCAGTCATGATTTCAGATTCCTGGCAATCACTGTTGAAGCCATAGCCGGTTTCAAATTTGAAAGAGGAATCCCATGCCTTTTTTTAATAGGGAGTCTGCTCTTTTATCCATCGAGTCTTTGAGCACCCCCATATCCTCGAAGGCTAGGTCTGTCTTTCTTGAAACCTGTGAAAGTGCTGCGTCAATCTTGGGCTTTTTATTCCAGACGCAGGCTTCGTCTTCCTCAAACGGAAATCTTCTTTTAAGAGACCTGGAAAAAAATTGACTCCTCTCCGGGTCTCTCCATTCCTTTTTAATGGTTTCCGTGAGAACCTTATGCACAGGAAAAACTCAGTTTCATTTCTTCCAGGCCCTGGTACATCCTATCATGGATGAATAAAGGCGTTTTCTCCTCCTGAATCTCCAGGATGGTATAAACTGCCTTCAGGAGGTCCTCAACCTCCTCTAAGGAAAGCTTGTACCGTGATGCCTTGGCGTCTTCCTCAAACTCCTCCTCAGAGTCCAGGGTTGAGGGTGGTACGCTTTCCCACTCTTCCTCTGACTCCTCTTCCTCCACCTGGGAAGTGGAAGGCCGGGGTTCAGGATGGGAGCCTTTAGATCGGGAAGACCCCTGCTTTTGGATCATGGACCTCATTGACACTAGTGTATCCGCCAGCTCTTTCCTGACAGATGAAAGGAGCTCTCTGCATTCCTGAGAAGTCTCTTCTTTCACTAAACCCGCAATGCAGGTTTTGCAGAGCGGCTTGGGCCATGAGTCCCTTAACGAGATCCTGCAAGAGGGGCACTTCTTCCCTAAAACCTTCTCAGATCTGGCAGAAACTTTCCCCTGAAAGACACAAGAAGAACCACCACACCTCAGTAACCTCCACTGAGCTAAAGTATCCAAAATAGGAGAGAGTCCCAACACCACAATGGCTTCCTCATCCTTGCTGAACTGTCCAAAGAATGTTTAACCTGGACAGACAGCTGCAGGCTTCCATAGGAAGGAAAATGACACAAACAATAGAAAACCACCCAGTGAACAAAGAAAAAGATGCCTGTGCACCTCTCTTACCTGGGTCTGACAAGGGTCCAGGGCGCCTGCATCCGCCGCTACCGTGGCCTGCACCTCCATAGCAGTTCCGCGGTGCCAAACAGCTGATTCCTTTTTATATCCTCCTTCCGGGTTCCCTGCTGTGAGGGCCGGAGGGAAGCCCTTGTCAGGCGTCCAGCCTCTTCCCCCTGCGTTCCAGTGGCTGGAACCACTTGCCGCTACGCCCCCACCGGAAGCCCCGCCCCCCGGACGCAACGTCACCCGCCGGCCGAGATTCGGATCCGACATGCCAACCCAGGCATGCAACACACATCGCCCGCGGCCTCCGAATGGTCGGGGCTGGGACATCCGACCGGACCATCACTCCTATGAGCCGATGAGGGAAGAGACACCGGAGCAGCCCTTCGTTTGTACCAGGAGAGTGCTGGGCTGGCCAAGACTACAAACCAAGGTAGGCACCCTCCCTCACCTGGGACAGGTCCTGAGAGAGCCCAGCCCTTCTGGTCCCCCAAGCAGTGCTTCCACCATGTCGGAGGAAACACTAAGGATAAATGGTGACAGTTGACTGACGGCATGGTGGAAACAGACGCTTTTAAAGGGGCGCGACACGGCAGTGTTTCCTGTGGAGAGGTGGAGCTACGCTCTTCTCCATGGTGCTGTCCTGAAAGGCGAGGGAGAAAAAGTCACTGTCAGCTGCCTGCCTAGTAAAACGTTGAGTTTAAATATACGGGCTAGTGCATACAAATCCTCAAATTATGTAATACAGCACAATGCAATCTGGAGTGAAGAGCTTATTAGCCAATATACATTTCAGCCTTTTGCGCAGTTTCTGCAGCCTGTACCTTGGAATATAAAACCGCTGCAGCTGTGTACTGTCTTCTTCCAAACCTCTTATTTCCCTCTTCCTTGTAGAATAGCACAGCACGAGGTTCTTTCCCAACACTTAGATCACAACACAGTTTTTCTAGTAACTCCTCGTCTTCCTGCCTGTGGAGAGAAATTAAAGACAGGTGCTTGCACTGTGTGCGCACACATACTCTGTCCCCCACTCCTTGCAAACCCAATCCCCTCTGCTTGACTTTGACATAAGCATTACCATTTATAAAGGCTGTTCTTCACGGCATCTAAAAATCATTCCTCCCCACTGTGTACTGAATAGAAAAGAACACTTTATACTCCTCTTAATTCTAGACTCAGCTGATTTTGTTCTTGATCTATTTATGACAGATAAAACCGATTGTGAGCTCTGTATGGAAAACGTACTGACCTGTATAAGTCAATCTCCATTACAAAGTGGATTGCTGACTCTTTATCTTACAATTTTAAATTGCAGGGCTGTAGATCTTGAGTAAAGCACAGTTCAGCCAATCAGAGATCAAACTAACAGAGAATTTGTCTCTTACTGGATGTACACTTCTACCCAATCTTCTGACCCTATCTCATACTTCACTATGAACACCTTCCACAACCTGAACTGGTATCTCAGTAAAGTGAGCCTGTCACGGAAAAATCCTATAATTGAGACATGGTTATTTTTTTTCGGCCAGCTGCGGACTCCATCCACTGACACAGTCACAAGCTTATAACAAGCATGTACTGACAAGCAAGAGAAAGAGGTCTACAATTCCCTTCCCTGATGCAGACTTTGCTGATAAGAAACCTGTCTAGGTACTCAGAGAGATATCTTCTGCTGGATTTCCCAGGATAAATAAAACCAATGGGGTATGCCCTGCTCTATCTTTCTCAGAAGCCACAGTGGTCTTATCAATGCAAGTGAAATATGAATTTACAGCGCCAAGGCATGATGATATTAGACAGGTCCAGAGTTGATGCAATTCCTTGAACACAAAGGGTTCAGAAGCAGAGGCAATATTTCTGATAAAACCGTTTAGAAACTGATGCTGCTAAGGACGATGGGAGTGAATCTGGCACACACGAGTAATTTAGCAGTATGCAAGCCTATTCCTTCTACCCAACACCCGGCACATTCTTTGTTGTGCATTGGTTATTATAAATTAATAGCCAACCATCGCTTAGGACATTGTGTAGGAGGGGAGGTTTACCTAGGGAGCTTCACAGTGACAGTTTCTTAGTGATAAATGAGTGACTTTAAGCTGCAATTATGGTCGATAGCCGATTATAAATGACATAATGGCATAGTTGTGTTAACATTAATTCATTTCAGTCCAGTGTTTTTTTGCAAGTGTCTGCCATGATCAGGTATATGACATTTTAGTTGATTTTTGGGATATTACGGCACGGTTCGATTTGTATTTTTGTCTGGTGTAAGCTTTTTGAGGCAGTAGTTGTTCATACTTTCTGCAATAAATGAGCATTGACTGATTACAGTACAGCTGGGGAATATCCGTAGGTCATTCCTGCCATGTACCAAGCAAGTCTAGTCAGACGCTCTAGAGGCAACGTTTTTGGCTGGGTTGAGTTTCCAAATCGTTATTTCTTTTCCCAGATTCAATCCTTAAGCCAGGTACACAAAGGCCGACCATCAGCTGGTATCGGCCAGTTCAACAGAAACCACCTGACATTCAGCCCGTGTGTACACCAGTCTGGCCAGCTTCTGTTGAAGGGGAATGCTGGAAAACCAGCTTCCGATCAGTGCTGGCAGCCAATGGCCACACAATAGCTCAGCGGGGAGATCCTCCCGAACTGCTTTTTTTTCATTTAACCTGCTGGGTTGAATGAAAAAAAAAAACAGAGTGTGTACCAGGCCTAAGTTTTCTCCCCCTTTCCCTCCTTCATAGCCAGAAACATTCACATTCAACTGCTGCAGACACAAATTATGTACAGATGCTTTCTAGAAAGGTTATCTGGTGGTTGGAACATAACAATTAAGCCCAACTCCCATGACGTTTTTTTATTAACATCATGGGAAAGGAGTACAACTTCTGTCAGATTTTTTATTGTCGTCTCTGGTCATATAAAACCAGATTCTGACAAAAGGTCAGATTTCCTGGAAATACCGTTACTGGTAAGTCTACCGGGGGTTTCCCCCCTCATCTTCCAGGACAGCTACTTGAGAGGATAAGCAAGATTCTATACCTTAGGGAGGGACGACAGCCTGGAGCACCTTCCTTCCAAAAGATAGGTCCTGGCTGGAGAGCATCTGGACTCTATAATGCCTCACGAATGCATGAGCGGAGGACCAGCTCTGGATATATCTTCCTGCTCTTTCTGCCCATGATGTGGCCAGAGATCTGGTGGAATGAGCCCCAATTGTGGCAGGAGGAGACTGATCTGACGCCCTATATGCAACACAGATGGATTCTCTAATCCATCTGGCAATAGAACTTCTGGATGCCTTGGTCCCTTTTTTTGGGGGGGCTACTAAATAATATTAGGAGTTGGGAAGATTTCCTAAACTCACTAGAGACTTCTAGGTACTGTAGTAGACATCTTTTTATGTCTAGAAAACTAAACCTTTGGGGGCGTGGCCTGACGAGGCATGGAGTAGGCGCACGGAAGAGGAGCTCCGTCCATTACTCCTGTAATCCTTTAATGCTGTGGCACACATCACGCAAAAAACTGCTGCCTACATCCCCTAGAGTGCAGCCGCCCAGCACAGCCATATGTAGCTGTCAAAGAACAAGTCAGACGCCGCGGCCAAGCTGGACAAGTTCCGCCGACAGGAGAAGGAGGGGGCCGGGGAAGATGGCGCCGAGGCCCTCGTGGAGAAAGAGGCGGTGGGAGCTGACAGGTACAGAGTCCTGGAGGCTATCAACACCCTGCAAACCAACCTCACAGCCAGAATTGAAGAGGTAAAGGTGGACACATCCCTTATTAGACAGGACCTACACAATCTTAAGGAGCGGGTCACTACTTATGAGGCGAGGTTGGGTGAAGTGGAGGATGCAATACCCCCCCTGCAAAATACCACAGATAGAATGCAGAAACAAATCGAACAGATAATGGCAAAGCAGGATGAGATGGAAAACTACACTTTATTGGCATGCCGGAGGGGGCTGAGGGGAAAGACCCCACCACATTCCTAGAGCAGCTGCTTCTCACTTCCTATGGTAGGGAGGCCTTCTCCCAGACCTTTGCAGTTGAAAGGGCCCACCGCATGCCTGCCAGAGCACCACCACGTACTTTTATTGCTAAACTTTTGAATTATAAAGACCACGATGCAGCACTTCGTATGGCGCGCATCAAAGGCAACATCACCCTGGCTAATGCTAAAATCGCTATATTTCCGGATTTCTCTACAGAAGTACAAAAGCGGAGACAGCTATTTACGGAAGCTAAAAGGCTGTTGCGCCTCAAAAATGTTAAATACTCCATGTTGTTCCCGGCAAGACTACGTGTCGAAGATGGAGACCGAGTCCTTTTCTTTGAAAAGCCGGAAGGCGCCATCTCCTGGCTATAATGTCGTAACCTCGATGGGAGACGGCAGGATTGAGTGGGACTGTGGATGGAATAGCCAGTCTGCTGACTATCGCAGGCTGGCCCTTATCACTATTCCCTTTGCGGAGGAATTTCCTTGACACAAGGTACTGTATCACTGAAGGAGCAGCTATGCCTCTCACATACATCGCTTCTTGATTTACTGCCCTGCTTCTTGGCGGTTTTGACACTTCTCTGGATGTAGCAGAACAAATTAATTTTATCTCTTGGAGGAATCGGTCAATAACCCTTTGTTTGTATTACTCTGTTTTACCAACACTCTCCTCATTTATTTCATATACCCTACACTTTTTTCTGGCAGTGAACGGTAACCATTTGTCAGTAAATGTTTGTAGCAGATCTGGGTCTCCGACTGCCTTGAGCCTATTCTGATGCACCTGGATACCCACAGACTTTTTTCATAATGGAGCAACGGCAGCTCTACAAAGTGTCACCCATGTGCAGTGAAAGTTCGCCCCCACTGCACTCTCAAGGAGAACTTGCACCTTGGATGATGGTCGCCCGCAGATATTGGTCTGCTGATCCGCCTGACTGGTGGTGGAATGCGTCTCCCCAAATTTTGGAGAGAGTGCATCCCTATGCCACCTTGATAGCGATTACTCACTTGGGACTCTTCTTGGGACTGTTAAGTTTGTCGGTCATGAGTAATTCATCCGACATTCAAGTTTTGGTTACAGTTTGGGGATTATACCCGCACTAGTTGGGGTTGGTGTAGGGTTGGGCAATGTTTACATTATTGCACAGTGCACTACAACTGGTAAGATCAGCTGGATCTCTTGCATGGCAGGTATCAGCTCATATCTTCCCCTTTTTTTGTTCTTTATTTTTCTCTTCATATAGTTTTTTGCATAACTAAGCACTTACTGAATGCATTTGTAATACTCTGGTTAATGTTGCATGAGTTGTGGACCCCTTTTGGTGGCGTGCCCTGCTATTACATCTTTAAAATCAAGTCTCGAATACCAAATTATGGCGGTGTCTCTTACTAAGTTTATGACATGGAATGTCAGAGGCCTCCGAGACAAAACTAAGCGCACGGCAATCATGTCATTTGTCAAAGGACAGAGGGCAGAGGTCCCTGTACTGGTAGAGACTCACCTAGATGGTAACTTACCTTTAGCCCTCAGGCGCCCATGGATTGGTTGGGCGTACCACTCGACCTATTCCTCGCATGCTAGAGGGGTATCCATACTCATAGCAAAATCCGCACAGTTTGAACTGCACAACCTCACCACTGACCCCCAGGGCAGGTATATATTTCTCCAGGCCAAAATAAAAGGGGTAATGCTAATTATCCTAGCCTTTTATATTCCACCACCGTTCTCTATTGGGGTGATCATGGAGGGTCTGGAATATATGGCCAAACACCCAACAATCCAGGCTATCTGGATGGGTGACTAACTCCGTCCTGGATACAGGCATGGACAGGGTGGTACAGCCGGGCCGGGCACACACCCCCAGTGGCCTAACAAGGTTTGCCAGACTGGTCTCACAAGTCCACCTATTGGACACTTGGCGGGCCCTTCACCCATCTGCTAAGGCCTATTCCTGTTTCTCCTTGTCCCACAATACGATGTCACGCATAGATTTCATATTAATCTCCCAAACCTTGCTGCCCCAATTGAGGGAAGCGGCGTTCTGTCCAAGGTTATTATCGGATCACAGCCCATCCTCAATCAGACTAAACCTACAAACTCTGACCCCCCCAAGGGGGTGGCGTCTGAATCCCTTCTGACTCTCGCTCCTCTCGGAGATAGATGGGATTGAGACCCTCTGGACTCAGTTTTTTGCAGAAAATGAACACACTTCCTCTATTATAAATGTTTGGGAGGCATTCAAGCTCCACGCCCGAGCGACCCTTACATCCCACATTAATAGAATTAAGACACACACATCTGAACATATGGATGAGGCACTCGCCAAACTTGCCACACTGGAACGAAAATTTGAACAAAACCCAACCCAGGACAACCTAGCCCCTTTAAAATTACACACCAGGATAGTGGATCAAATGCATTATGAAAAGGCCAATAGGAAGATATTTTTTTCTAAACAACAGACATTTGAACACGGAGAAAAGGCTGGCAGACTTTTAGCATTTATGGCACATCACAAAGATAGACCCCCTATAGTGATCTCTTTATATGCACCTTCTGGAGCAATTGTGACAGACCCAGCCGAAATAACACAGATGTTCCGAAGCCATTTCTGCTCTCTGTATACCACCACAGTTCCTCATGACACCGGGCAAATCGATCTATTTCTGGATGACCTGTCCATCCCCCAAATATCCCAGTCACAATTACAGATGTTAGAAGCCCCTTTGACAACAGAGGAGATAGCAAAGGCAATCTCCAGCTTTGCTAGATCCAAGACACCGGGTTCTGATGGCCTACCCATAGTTTTACTCACAGTATAGTGAAGTGCTCTTCCCGAAATTACTCTCACTATATAACTATATGCTAGAACACGACACCCTACCACCGACGATGAGTGAAGCCACCATAGTCCTAATTCCCAAACCGGGCAAAGACCCACATGCACTCGAGTCATATAGGCCAATTTCACTACTACAGGTAGATAATAAAATCCTAGCCAAGACACTTGCACTTCGCCTGAATCAAGTTGTCACTGACTTGGTGCATGTGGATCAGGCAGGTTTTATGCCGGGCAGAAATACTTCCTTCAACCTCAGAAAACTTTTTATGAACATACAAGCCCAACACGATAATATAGGCGAAAGAGTTGTAGTGACACTAGACACGGCCAAGGCCTTCGATTCGGTGGAGTGGTGTTATTTGTGGAAATGCCTGACCAAATTTGGGTTTGGTCCCAAGTATCTCAAATGGGTTTGTGTGTTATACCAAACTCCGACAGCTAGAGTGGTGGCTAATGGATGGGCCTCAGACACCTTTCCACTCACTAGAGGCACCCGACAGGGATGCCCACTCTCCCCACTGCTGTACGCTCTAGCCTCCGAACCGCTAGCCATCTCAATCAGGAATAATGAGCGTATACGGGGGTTGTATATGGGAAACTTGGAAGAAAAAATCAGTTTGTACGCCGATGACACTTTACTTTATATTGCAGGCCCAGGATTGTCGTTGGCTGAAGCCCTGTGAACGATCGAAAATTTCGGAACCTTCTCTGGGCTCCGGATCAACTGGGAGAAATCTCAAGTGCTCCCTCTGGACTCTACGCCTCCGACCCACGCTCAGTCCCAACTCCCACTTCAGCGGGTCAGTGTTATCAAATACCTGGGAGTACTGGCCATGAATTCCCCGATAGAATATATTATCAACAATGTAGAACCCCTAATTACATTAATTAAGCATAAAACACAAGTCTGGGCTAGGTTGCCCCTGGGAGTAATGGGACGTATTAATTTAATAAAAATGATTCTCCTCCCAAAAATCCTTTACGTCCTCTGGCATTCCCCGGTATACAAACCACTGAAGTACTTTAAAATTATGGATGCGATGCTTAAACCATTTGTATGGGGGAAAAGTAGGCACAAACTGGCATGGCACCACCTTAAACACCCGACTACACTGGCAGGAACAACCCTGCCCGATTTTGGCGCTTACTATGTTGCGGCTCAGCTATCCATTATATTTCACCTCGACAAAACAGATAGGAAAAGGTCCATTGCCCTTCTCTGCCCACAATGGGCTCATAGTACGGCGGACCCAATATATGCCTTGGCGGTTGGGAGAGGGAGTGGCGATGAGAGGGTCAATATTGTGCTGAACCATTACAGGAGGATTTGGGATCTTGCCTCTCATAAATTAGAAATACCCCAATATAACGAATTCACCCCTCTATGGCATAATAAAAACCTATCAGAACTTATGGAATTGCCTGACTCGGAGGCGTGGTGTAGACAGGGTGTAATTTACCTATCCCATATCCTCTCAGCTGGAGCCCTCAAGAGGTATGACACTTTAAAGAATGAGTTTGCACTCCAGAATCGTATGTTTTTCAGATTCCTTCAAATCAGTCATGCTATCCAGACTCAATTCCCCCAACAGGTCCCTGTGCTGGAACCTAATCCCCTGATGGACATGATCAAAAGCTCAGATCCTCATAAATTGATCTCCATCTTTTACAACATGTTAATCACTCCCACATCTACACGAATAGCATATAAACTTAAGTCCAGATGGGTGGACTATTGTGGTGATATAGAAGATGGGAACTGGAGTGAGGCCCTTGACACTTGCAAGTTAGTCTCCCCCAAGTTATCCAATAGACTTACCCAATTATATATATATTGCACCAGGCTTACCTCACGCCACTGAGACTACATAGAATTAGCCAAGAGAAACCTGCCTTTTGCCCCTTTTGTAGAAGGGACACCGGGACATTCTATCACCTTATATGGGTGTGCCCTCAAATTCAAGATTACTGGAAGCAGGTGGTCGCTTTCTTGCACCACACTATGGGGTCTCCCCTTACCTTAGACCCGAAATGATGTTTACTGGGTATTTTCCCAGATGAAGACACAGATAAGTTCACCACGTCTTTCCTACATGAGACTGTGTTCCTAGCCGGGAAGACCATAGCAAAAAAAGTGGAGATCACCTCCCCCTAGGGCCACTGATTGGATAAAAGAGGTTAATGCTACACTACCTTATAAAAAATGCATATATATGCATAGAGGTTATCCAAAAAAATATAACAAAATTTGGGACAGGTGGTTGGAGGCACCTGAAACAAACATTTAATGTGTGTGAAGATGTGTGTGGAGGGAATGGGGAAATGTCACTATGAAATATATACAGTTGCTTACCTGCCTTGTGTTATGCAAATATCTGTAATGATATAATTTATGTCAAGAATGACTGCTTTCTATATATGGGAAGACATTTTCTTCTCCCTTTTATACTGTGCATTGTGCAATGGAGATGTTTTTTTTTTTGTTTATTATCAATAAATGCTGTTAACTAAAAAAAAAGAAAACTAAACCTTTCCTCCTCTGAATTCTTGGGGGAGGAACAAAAACTAGGAAGTATCACTTCCTGGGACGTGTGAAACTTGGACGAGACTTTGGGTAAGTACAAAGGGTCAGGACTAATCACTACCCTGTCGTCCAAAATCTTTACGGTCTTTACAAGAGAGGGACTCCAAATCATAAATCCTTCTCCCTGAGGTAACTGCTAAAAGAAAGACCATCTTTAAGAAAAATTAACTTCAAAGAGATCTCCCTTAAAGGCTCAAAGGGAGCTCTGGTAAGAGCATTCAATACTAATGACAGATCCCAAGGAGGAATCTGCGTCAAAATCCTGGGTGTGCGTCTGGATCAGGCTACAAGGAACCTTTTAACCAAAGGATCCTCGGTTAATTTCCTTTGCATAAATAAAGATAGGCAGCGACCTGCACTCTAAGGGTGCTGACTGCTAGCCCCTTCTCTACCCCCCTCTGCAAAAATTCAAGTACACAAGGGGTAGAAAAGGAGTCTATTCCTGCACTCTTTTGCCAGGATACAAAGGTTTTCCAAATCTTACCACAAATTTTTCTAGTAACTAACTTATAGCTAACTAGACTCGTGTCAATCCCCTTCGTTGAACATCCTTTTAGCTGTAGGATGCGCCGCTCAGCCTCCAGGCCGTCAACCGGAAGGTCTGAGGGTTTGGATGGATCACTGGTCCCTGACGGAGAAGGTCCCTCTACTCCGGCAGGGGCCAGGGTGATTTTATGGACAGTGCCTTCAGGCGGAGAACCAACTCCTCCTGGGCCACCATGGAGCAATTAAAATCACTTCCACTTGCTCCTGCACAATTTTGCGGACCACAAGTGGCAAGAGAGGGAACGGAGGAAAGGCGTAGGCCAGGGAAAATTCCCACGGGAGAGAGAGAGCATCCGTCCCTAAGGACTTCGACTCTCTCTCTAGAGAGAAGATGGCTGGAAGCTTCCTGTTGCAAGTGGACATGAACAGGTCCACTTGTGGGACTCCCACCTTGAAATTACTTCCTGGAAGGTCTCTTGATCCAGTTCCCAATCATTGGGACTGATATCCACCCTGCTTAGGTAATCTGCCAGCACATTTGTCGATCCACTGATGTGGACCGCTCCGATTGATGACACCTTGCTCTCTGCCCAGGATAGTATCTCCTGACTTAATGCTAGCAGGCTGTCTGAGCGAGTGCCCCCGTTTGTTTAGATACGCCACCGTCATGGCGTTGTCTGAACAAATTAATAGGTCTCTCGACCCTACACTCGCTTCCAGGGCCACAACTACCTTCTTTACCGCTAAGAGATCTCTGAAGTTGGAAGACTGGGTCGCTTCCTCGGGACACCAGGCCCCCTGTGCTTGCCAGTCCTCCATGTGAGCTCCCCAACCCCACAGACTGGCATCCGTGGTGATCTTTATTGGGGAATGCTGTGCCCAGGCCTTCCCTCGCTGCAGACGTTCTGGCCGCTCCCACCAGCACAGATCGAGAGACTCGTCTCCTGGAAGAGGCACAAAGTGATCCAAGGAACACCTCCTGCGATCCCAGTGACGTAGAAGTCTGAAGGGACCTGGAATGACTCTGAGCCCACAGCACTCCCAGGAGTGCTGCAGCCATTAATCCGAATAACTGCATGATTTGCGGCAGGGAGGCCTGTGGAAGCGACCTGAAACTCCGCACGGAGTGAAGGATCTTGGATATTTTCTCCTTTGGAAAAAAAAAATCTCTTGGGCAACTGAATCTATCAGATAACCCAAAAATAGACGATTCTGGGAGGGAATCATAGAAGATTTTAGTGGGTTGATCTTCCAACCCAACTTCTGAAAGGTCTGCAAAATTAACTGCAGATCCTGGCAAAGCTTCTCCTTTCCTGATGCAAAAATCAGAAAATCGTCCAGGTACGGGTATTGTGATTTTTTGCAATCGGAAAAAAGCCATGACCTCGGCCATAATTTTTGTGAAAATCCTCGGTGCTGCCGAGAGACCAAAAGGAAGGGCCTTGAACTGCCAATGATCTGGACCTTCGTCCATGAGGATGGCAAACCTCAGGAACTTCTGATGCTTCTGGCATATTGGAACATGAAGGTAAGTGTCCTGAATATCCAGGGTTACCATAAACACCTCTGGTAACAACAGATTCCTGAGAGAGTGAATACTCTCCATCTGAAACCATCTGTAAACTAGAAATTTGTTCAGGGCGCTTAGATTGATAACCATCCAAAACCCTCCGGGTTCCTTCCTGACCAGAAATACATGAGAATAGAAGCCCTGGACTTTCTGATCTTCTGGTATGGCAGAAATTACTCCCACTCAAAAGGGAAATCAGATCTAACATGCCTCTTCTTTTCTCTTGGTCTCCGGGCAGCTTGGTGAGAAAAAATCTCCGGGGAGGATGGCGTATGAACTCCAACCCATAACCCTCTTCTATGATTCTTAGAATAAAAGGATTCTGGGTGATTTTTGTCCATTCCTCTTTGAAATGGGTCAGCCTTCCCCATACCAAAGAGGCAAAGAGGGAACTCCTGTCCCTGTTAACCGCCCACTTCTTAGTCTGCTGACCACTAGTTTTGAAGTTATTCTTGTTTTGAAAGCCACAAAAAGGCCTTTTACCCTGAGGTTTAGTCTTTTTAACCGGGAATTGCTTTCTCTTTTCTGAGGAACGTGCTAGTACCTCCTCCAATGTAGAACCGAACAAAAGTTTACCTTCAAAGGGAATACTGCACAGTTTATTTTTTGAAATAAGATCCCCTTCCCAGGATTTTAACCAGATTGCTCGTCTTGAGCAGTTAATCAGTGCAGATGTCTTAGCCACTAACCTGACAGAATCTGCTGCTGCATCGGCCAAAAACGCAACTGATTTGGCAATCAAGGGAAGGGATTCCCTGACCTCCTCTACTGGTGTGTTGGCAGACAGCAGGCCGTCCAACCTGTGTACCCACACATCCAGGTTTCGGGCAACACAAATGGCTGCCAAGGCTGGTCCCAGTGAGAAAGCGGATGCATTCCAAGCTTTGCGCAGCAGCGCATCCGCCTTCCTATCCATCTGATCTTTAAGTACCCCAGAGTCTTCAAATGATAGAACTGATTTTTTAGATACTTGTGACATGGGGCATCTAGTTTAGGACACTTAAAGAATATTTCCTTGATGTCCGATTCAGGGTCCCAGACCTAGTACTAGGAGTGGATGGACCTAAACCTGCCAGTTTATCATTGAATGCCTGAAAAGAGGACGCTACCTCTTTCATAGAGACCATTAATTCTTTCATAGTTGCGGCAGAATCAGGTGCTGCCACTGTTGAAATACAGGTCTCACATAACTTCCTATAACTATCAGGGAATTTTGCTCTACAGTTGCCACATTTTTTCTTAGGAGGCTTGTCAATCTAAGAAAGAAAAAACAAAGCAGGGGAGAACATATCAACCTCTCAGTTTTTTTAGGAGGCTTGCATAAAATTCTCCTAACAGGCCTGGCTAAATGCTTCCCAAGACACATCAAAAGGGAGACACTTACCTTAGGGGCTGCAGAGGAACCAGACCCAGGCGCTGTGCTTGCATGAGCGGGTGCTCTGTCCTTGGAAAGGTCTTCCACCTCCATACTCACTGGGTAAGGCAAAAGACCGGACAGGGAGAGCGATGCATGCACCGTCCGTCTCCAAAAGCTGCTATCTGGCAACCATCCCCAGCGGCGTGCATGCCGACTATCCTATATGCGCGGTGCCCGGAAATGACATCACACTACTTCCGGTCCCAGCGCCATCTTGCCGGTCACCGGAAGTGCGTCATCTGGCAGCCATCTTGCTACACCCAAACAGGGAAGCACGAGGAACAAGCCCTGCTGGATGCCGCACATAGTCTCTGGGGAGTGGGAGTTACCAAGATTGCAGAAAGCCAAGGAATGTACCTACACACATCACACGTGAGTACATGTGAGTGCACAAGGGGGGACCCTTTTCAGTCTGCCTTGCAGAAAATACCATTGACAGAGCCACAGCCAGTCAGTGTATAACTGAAACAGGGGAGTCTGCTAACCACAGTTACCAGACCTAGCAAAAAAACAAACATTACGGTGCGTACTCATGGAGATCTGGAAACACAAAACAACTGAGGGTCAGAGGAAAGGGAGGGGCCTTTTAAATTGTGTCTGATTTGTGTTTCCTGTAGAAGGCGGAGCCAATCCTCTCTCAAGTAGCTGTCCTGGAAGATGAGGGGAAAAGGGACATTTATACAAATTTTTTCCCCTTGACGCAAGGAATAAAAAAAAAAGGGGGGGGGGGATCAGGCAACACTAAAGCACAGAAAAGACACGAAATCACAACGGACTAGGGGGGGGGGGAAAAAAAAAATAAG
>BLSH010316057.1:548652-581167 GCA_018402905.1 Glandirana rugosa | reverse complement strand
CCACTGGCATGATAACAGGGTTCGCACTGCTGCCTGAAGTGTCAGGAGCTTGTTTGGTGGTAAAAACACCCTTGCCTGCACCGTGTCCAGAATCAGACCCAGGTATTCCAGCCGGCAGGATGGAGTCAACGATGATTTCTGCAGGTTGATCAGCCAACCGAACTCTTTTAACGTTGACACCGTGATTGTCACATTCTCCTCCAGAGCCGCAGCAGACTCTGCTCTCAGGAGTAAATCGTCGAGGTATGCTACTACCGCAATACCTCTCTGTCTCAGCAGCGCCAGCATCAGGGCCACCACCTTGGTGAACACTCGGGGAGATGAAGCCAGCCCGAAGGGAAGTGCCACAAACTGGTAATGCCGGTCCCCCACTGCGAAGCGTAGAAAACGCTGGTGACTGTGACAAACTGGAACATGGAGATACGCGTCCCTGATATCCAGGGACGCCATGAATTCCCCTTGGTGCAGGGCGGCCACGACCGAGCGGATGGACTCCATCCTGAATCTCTTCGTCTTTACGAAGCGGTTTAATGCCTTCAGGTCCAGAACTGGCCTGACACCGCCCTTTTTGGGCACCACAAAGAGGTTTGAGTAAAACCCGTGAAATCTTTCCGCCATGGATACCGGTACAATCACCCCCTGTTCGGCAAGTGCCCGAATGGCGCCTAGCAGCACCTCCCGACGCCCCTGAGGGAGTCTCAAGTTTGAAGGGAAGAACCTTTCTGGGGGCAGAGAGATGAATTCTATCCTGTACCCGGAGGACACCACCTCCAGTACCCACCGATTGGTGATGCGGGCAGTCCATCTGTCTGCGAACCCCAGCAACCGGCCCCCCACCCGTGAGTCGGGCGGGGGCAACCCATCATGTGGAGGTTGATTTATCCTTTGCTTTTTCAGACTTATGCTGCCAGGGCCTTTTACTGGGCCCAGTGGAAGCCTTACTGGACTTGAAGCCCTTACCCGCTGAGCCGGGTGCCCGAAAAAACTTCTTCTGACCTGAAGAAACAGGGCCCTGCCTACGGCGAAAATCCCGCCGCTTTGGCTCTGGAAGGAAAGTACTCTTCCCTCCCGTGAAATCCTTAATGATTTCATCCAACTGTGGGCCAAACAGTCGCCCTCCCTGAAAGGGAAGATCTGCAAGAGCTTCTTTGAAGCCTGGTCGCCCGACCAAGAGCGGAGCCAGAGCACCCGCCTGATAACGATTGCAAAAACAGACATTTTTGACAATATGGGAAGAAGGTCCAAATCAGCAGGCCATATGTAGCGGAGACCCTCTTCTAAATGTTGTGCCCGTTGCACCTCAGCCTGTGCACATTCACAAGTTAAACCAGTGTGCAGTGTGGCAGCGTGCTCGTGAAGAGATTGTGCCACCATCGCAGCCGCTAGAGCTGGCCGCATGGCTGACCCAGCCAACAAGAACAGTGCCTTAGACACTGCCTCTGTGCAGCGATCAGCCGCCTCCTTAAAGGACGGAGACCCCTCCAAGGGAATGGTTGTTGCCTTATTCAGACGGGCCACTGGGGAGTCCACCGTTGGGGAAGCCCATCTCTTAGTAAAGCTATCCTCAAAGGGGTAGCGAACAGCAAAGCTTTTAGGAAAAGCAAAGGAATTTGGTGACCGCAGCCATTTCTTGAACACCGCCTGTTCAAACACCTGATCATAAGGGTAAGCCCTAGGGGACCTAGGGGGTTTAAGTGATCCACAAATATATGAGGACTCATGTGACTCCCTTGCTTGGTCAAGCCGCATGGAGTTGCGGATATCAGTGATCAGAGCGGCCACTATCGCTTTATCACGCGAAAAAGGAGCCTCCTTCGCCTTCTGAGGGCAGTTCACCCTCTGATAGGTCCACAGGTGTGACCACTGAGGTGCTTTCTGGATCCGAATCCTCCCCTGAGGAAAGGGGGGGGGGTGGGCGTTTTTTGGGGCCCCCCGCCCGGGTTAAGAACTCCCCAAATACCGCCCTCAGCTGTTCCAGGGACACCAAGGTTCCCAGGGTGGATTGTTGATCCGCGGGTACACCTGCCATAGCCTTGCCGGCCTCTGACATCCCAGCCTTCCGGCACCCCCACTGTGTGACCACCACCTCTACCCCACCAATCAACCAGGGAGACCCGGGAGGATTGCACCCACTGCTACCAGCACCCAGGGAGAGCCAGCTATACTTGCTGTTTTAAACGCCTCAGCACTTGTGACCGGAATGAGCAATGCCCAAAAATCCACTGCACTTCAAGAGCCTGCACCACAGAGTGTCAGCCACGTTGTTTAAGTGAAACCGAAAGTACTAATTCCGTTTATATCACTTCCTGTACCAAAAACGACCACTGGGGGCCGCCAGGGGACAGGCTGAAAACCACATGTGGTTACCAAACAATGGATGCTGCCATTAACACAAGCAGAGCTTATAGCACCGAATGGCGGCGAACTGCTTAATGCAGTGCTCCGAACGGTCAGTGCAAGGTGCGGCACTGCGGGGGGGGGGGGGGTTGGATTGGGGGGAACGGGAGAAAATCCTCAAAGGGGTACCAGCCAGTGTGTCCCCACTAACGGACCCCCACCGGCCACCACAGAAGCTGCCCAGGTGCCCACTCTCCGCGCCCCTAGGACGGAAGAGGGGTCCACTCACCAATCCGACGGGCCCAGCGGGTAGCCACCCAGAGCAGACTTACCTCCCCATAGAGAGGCATGCTGCTGGCCAGGCCCCTGGACAGGAACAAAACCAGTCACTGGGCTCTAGTGGGTTTTAGCCACTGGCCGCCCGCACAGAATGGGCGCTATGCAGCGGGCCCCCGCTAAGGGTAGCTCGCATAGTGTCGGCCGGACTGGGGAGAGTTTTTGGATTCTAGATATCCTCTATACCACCAGCCAGCTACTTGATAGCAGTCTTCATCAGAAAAAATCTTCAGGAGACCGTAGATCCCATAGGGAACCAGGTCTACTCCTTGCACTAGGCAATTAAAAACTGATGTGCTATGCAGAGCAGGGGGATTATATGCTAAGGTGAGGACGGCCCCCTGGGAGGGGCCAACCTATACTTTTATTTTTGCCTAGTCTACTCCTAGTAATATGAGCATAACCCCACGTGTCATAAGAAGGCTGCGTCTGTCAGTGAACAGAAGAGTAAATAAAATTTCAGCGATGGCCAATTGCACAGCTGGGTCTGCGGATGTGTATTATTTTAGATCTCTCACCATACTGCCATCACTTTTTGTCCTGGTGACAATGGCAGTCACACATACCATAATGAAAGAGTCCTGCCTGACTTTGAAACGTTGATCGCATTATGGTGTGATTAAAGTTTGGTTTGTTGGTGACATATTCTATTGATGTCAATGTAAGTTGTTGATTTATTACAGAACAATGGTGGATTTTGGTGCTTTTGATATTTATGCCAATACTAACAAAACATGATCGCAATCTAAAACAGGTGAAATTAGCAACCAATAGCATTGAAAGTCACTTGGAAGGTCCAGGTACAGGCTGAGAAAAGTAGCTATCAATGGAAGGAAAAGAAGATGCAAAACACATTTTGGGGGTGGGAATCTAGATCTCTTCAGGACACCTAAACCAGAACCAAACAAGAAGAGAAAAATTCTAAACAAAACAGCCAAAAAAAGGATTGAAAATTCAAAAGCAAAAGCCTGAAAAGTCAGCAGGTTCCTGATGTCCCAGAAGATAAAAAAATAAAAACTCATAAAACAAGTGCAAATAAAATAAAACCCACGCGTGGGATCTACATTAATTAAAGTACATAGAAAAACTGAGTGTAAAAAGAGGTTCAGGTTTGATAGAGACGTTGGCTTACTATCGGGACCATTTCAAGAGAACGTGTCTGGAAAAACATGCAAAACAACCAGAGAGAATGTAGGAGGCCAAAACCCTTTTGTACAATTGTCATCTTTAAACATGAAGATTACAATAAACAGGGTCCCTGTCATTCCTTTAGCACCCAGAGGACAAACCTGGTTGCCATAAAATCCATTTCTCTGAGTTCATTGATGGACGCAGCAGCTCTTCATGACATATGGGGATTATCCACCTTATCACTAAGAGTGGACTAGGCAGAACACAGTTCAGCTAAAAGCAGACACAGCCCCTCCCAGGGGACGGTCCTCACTTGGTATAACTCTTCCACCCTGCTAAGCACACTCAGTTCGTAACAAGCAGTACAAACTCAAGAAAAGAGGGGTGGGTGCTGCGTCTGTCAATGAACTCAGAGAAATGGATTTTACGGTAAGTCAAAAAATCTTTTTTTTCTCTTTCGTTCATTGACGGACGCAGCAGCTCTTCATGACATATGGAGACGTATCAAAGCAGTGTCAAATCGAGGGGTGGGCAACGTAACAACAACCTTCACCCAACAGAAGAGCACTCTTGTGAGAGACTAGACATGCCTCCCACAGTCGCCTGCAAAACCTTGCAGCCAAAAGCAGCATCCGAGGATGCTGAAAACATCAGCGTTGTAAAACTTTGAAAGGGAGTGCACAGAGGACCAAATAGCTGCCTTGCACACTCGAGAGACCGATGCCTGATGTCGGACAGCCCAGGAAGCGCTAAACGCCCCGGTAGAGTGAACCATGACCGAAAAAGGGGGCTTCAGACCCCTAATAGTAAAAGTACGGCTCACCTCCTGTCGAATCCGACGACAACAAGTGGCCAAACGAGGCCGCCGAATCCCTGTGTGGACCATCCACCACGACAAGGGGCGTGTCCGACCCCCGAAAGGAGGCTGTGGACGCCAGGTATACCCGCAAGGCCCTCCTAAGGGTGAGACGGGCGCGGGCACCGCAAAGGAGGGACAATGCCCTCATTGACATGGAAATATGATACCACCTTCATCAAAAAAAGAAGGCGATGGGCGCAAGACCGCCTTATCCTCGTAGGACCAGATAACGGGACCTACAAGACAGAGCCGCCAACTCAGACACCCGCCGAGCGGGTGTGATCGCCACCAGGAAGGCAACCTTCCGCGAAAGACACTGTAGGGAGATTTCCCCGATATTCTCCAAAGGCGTCTTCAGAAGCACCGAGAGGACCAAACTGGGGTCCCATGGCACCAAAGGTGACCGCACCTGGGGGACGACATGTTGAACCCCCTGCATAAAAGTACAGATCACTGAATGCGTCGCCAAAGGACGTTGAAAAAAGATCGCCAGGGCAGAGACCTACCGCTAGATAGTGCTCAACGCCAGTTTTTGGTCGAGGCCTTGTTGAAGGAAGGCCAGAACCCTACACCGAAAAGGGATGGGGGTACCACTCCCCCCCCGCTTCACACCAGGAGATGCAAGCCTTCCAGGTGCGGTGGTATATCCCACGTGAAGTGGACCTGCGTGCCAAAGCACGGTGGGAAACAGCGATTCGGAGATCACCCAATACCTGGGAATCAATAACCAGGCCATTAAAGCCAGAGAGGGTAAAGCAGAATGCAAGATGCGGCCCTGGAAAAACAGGTCCTCGCAAAGCGGGAGTCGCCAGGGCCCACCCAAACACGTTGGCTTACCAGGGACGCAGAGACCAATCTGGCGCTATGAAAATGGTCGGCATTTCCTTTGCATCTATCCTGCGCATTAGGCGCGGGAGCAGCTTGAGAAGGGAAAAGGCATAGATGAGCCAATCCCGGGTCCACCCGCTGCGTCAGCCAAAGGGTCCCTTGCTCTATTCAGACAGATCTGCCGGAACACATCCGGATGCAGGGACCATTCCCCTTGGTCCAACCTTAGACACCGAAGGCAGTCCACTAGCCAATTCTCGACGCCTAGAATGTAAGCGGCGGAGATCACCGGCGCGTGAAGTTCTGCCCACCGCAGAATGTGAGCCACCATGAAGCAGCAGCCGAGCGTCTTGTCACGCCCTGATGATCCACATACTCCATGGCCGTGGCCTTATCCGACTGAACTCGGACGGTAGGACCCTACAGCCTCCCCGACCAGCGGGAGAGGCAATGCCTGATGGCCCGAAGATCAGGAACGTGTATCTGGACACGAGCCTCCTCCAGGGACCCGCGACCCTAGGTTGCCAACAACCCCGGGCCCCCCCCCCCCCAGCCAGCCAGACTGGCATCCGTAGCGTCCACTGTCCAAAACAGGGAAGAAAACGACTTCCCCAAATACAGGGCCCTCAACCACCAGAGTAGTGAAAATCTGGTCTAGCGGTCCAACCTGATCAACCGAACCAGGGATGAGGGGGACTTGTCCCACTGCAGAGAACATTTTCACCACAGAGCATGAGTGTGACACTGAGCATACGGGACCGCCGCAGAGGAGGACACCAAGAGTCCCAGAACCCACATGCAATCCGCAGGGGGGACCACTTCTGGGACAGCGGGGACCGACCCACCAACTGAAGCGTCTGTGCTTGGTCGGAGGAAGAAGAAAACTCCGTCCAGACTGTATCTAGGATCAGACCCAGAAACTCCAAACGGCGTGACGAAGCCAACACCGATTGTAGGAGAAGTACTCAGCCAGACTCCCACAGCCTGCACCTTGCGATTGTCACTTTATCCCTCAGGGGCTCCTTACCCCTTCTAGGCTCCGGGAGGAACGTACTCTTCCCCCCAAGTGTAATCCTTGATGATCCCATCCAGGAAGGCCCCAAAGAGACGACCACCTTCAAACGGCAGGCCCGTCAGGCCCTTCTTTGACACCTGGTCTCCCGACCAACACCTAAGCCACAGCAGATGTCTAATGACTACTGCGAACATGGACAGTTTCAACAGCATGGGAGCCATGTCGAGGGCACAGAGGTACTTAAGACCCTGAATCCAAGCTGGTCCATCTGCACAGGTTCCGAAGGGGCCTGGAGAGTCACCAAAGCATGGTGCACAATGGCCGCCCATTCCGTAAGTGCCTGTGCCACCAGTGCCGAGGTCAGCGCCGGCCGCATGGCCGACCCTGCGACCAGGGGCAATGCCTTGGACACCGCCTCAGTCCTCCTATCGGCCGGGTCCTTAAATGATAGAGAGCCCTCCATCGGAATAGTGGTCACCTTGTTTAGGTGGGCCACAGGCGGGTCCACCGTTGGAGACTTCCACTTCTGCAACAAGGTATCCTCAAAGGGATAACGCACAGAAAAAGGTTTAGGCATGGCGAATGAACCCTGAGGTCGTTGCCACTCCTTGTAAACAAACTGATCAAAGTACGACAAATAAGGGAATACCTTAGGCTTCCGGGTCGGCCTATGCGACCCAAAAGCGTACAGCACCCCCTGTGTCGCAGCCGGGCCCAGCTTCAGCGTCTCACGGACCGCTGAGACCAATGATCCCACCAGAGCCCGTTCACGAGCTGCGGTGGCCCCAGAGGGCTCATCCTCCTCATCAGAGGGGTCCCTGAGCTCGCCTTCTGACAGCTCCAGGGGGGTCCCCGACACCACGGAGCCCCCCTCAGGCTCCGAGTCCTAACCAGAGGACGGGGAGGGGGTGGCCGTTTCCTCGCCACCTCACGGTCACAGATCGGCTCCACCCGGGAGAAGAATCCTTCCAGGATGTCCGTCAATCTGTCCAGCGGAACCACAGGTCCCAGCGCTCCCTGGTCCCCACAGGAGATACCTGGCTGGGAAGCACCTGCTTCAGCCGACATTGCACCGCCCCCCAGAAGACACCCACTGGCCAAACCGGACCGAGCATCCCACACCACCACTAAAGCTGCATTAGGGCCCCAGATGCTCTCAGGAGGACTCAGCCCACTGACCCGGGTGCTGTAGCTGCCTGTAATCGCCCTGCTGCTGCTTGCTCTGCGTCCCTCACGTGTAGGAAGGCTCTTCCGGCCTGATCCGGCGCCAAGAGAACCAGGACCACCCACTCCAGCCAGCGAATCTGAGGCCAGGATACGGCGGACCTCACAAAGATGGCCGCCGTGTGCACTAGAGGCCAAAAACAGCGGCTGGCTACCGCAAAATAGCGGCCGCGATA
Organism: Glandirana rugosa; assembly: GCA_018402905.1. Lineage (NCBI taxonomy): Eukaryota > Metazoa > Chordata > Amphibia > Anura > Ranidae > Glandirana > Glandirana rugosa. The sequence goes on along the minus strand of BLSH010316057.1, from coordinate 573,261 downwards.
ACACATGCAGCCGGCTACAGGAGAATGGCGGTCCGAACTGACATGCCGATCGCCGCAGCCCACCCGGGGAACGCAACCAGGCAGGGGGATACTACAGTCGGTGGGGGGGGACAATACCGGGGGGGGGGGGAGAAGTGTACTCACCACTCTGGACGGGCGCAGCGGGTAGCCACCCGAGGCAGACCTGCCACCCCGCTGGTTCGGGGGGGGGGGGGGGGTTGCCGGCTACGCAGCACCCGTGACGCAAACCCCGGGGCCCGGTCCTAGGTGTGCTGGCGGGATGTTTAACCCGCCGGCTGCCCCGCATGGAAGAGGCTCGAAGCGGCCGACCCCGCGTACAGCTAAGGGTCTGCTTGCGTCCATCTGCCCCGCTGGGGAGACTCCCTGGATCTAGGATATCCACCCTGTCACCCAACCGGCAACTTGATTGCATTTTTCATCAGAAATCTTGAGAAAAAAGAACGGGGTACCGCAGATCCCAGCAGGGAGCCAAGTCCTACTCCTTGCACTAGGCAGAAAAAACTGAGTTGCTGAGCAGGGCAGGAGGGGTTATGCCAAGTGAGGACTGCCCCCTGGGAGGGGCTCTGTCTGCTTTTTAGCTGAACTACTTTCTGCTTAGTCCACTCCTAGTGAAAGGTGCATAAACCCCACATGTCAAGAATAGAGGCTGCGTCCGTCAATGAACGATTGAGAAAAAGAAAACTCTCTAGTAATACACACCAAACAGAGCATGTGCGGAGTACCTCCTAGGGCTCTGTTCTGTTAGGAGATGGATTGCGGACAGTAAAAGAAGGGGAGAATCAGAGAAGACAGGATCAAACAGCCGTTTACACAATTCAAAGGATTAAGCCCTTAGGTTGCACACTGAGTATAGCAAGCATGCTATTCTGCATATACAGACTGATATTACTGCTGTGGGTTTGGTAACACTTAAAATGTGTGAGGTAGGGAAGTAAAGGGAAAAGAGAGTATGTGCAGCTGGATAGGGCAGCAGATGAGTCAACCTGTTGCCCAGCATTGGCAAAGGGCAATCATTTTAAGTGAAAAGCTTTCTAATTTTAGATAGAGCGCAGAAATAAAATTGTGATAACAACAGTTATAATAATAACATTGATATACAGTGCCTTTCCCTTTGTAAATTACGCAACTTTCCCTTTACTGGCAACTGCAAAGAAACGAAGAATACTAATGTTCACTGAGGAACCGTCAAGCTTTCAATTACTTTTTAGCTTTAGTGCTCTGTACCGTCGGATGAGCTGCTTAAGAACATATCATTATGTACGCCAGATCTACTTCATGTTAAATCAAGATGTTGTCCTCAATTTTAAAGTGGTTGTAAACTCCAAAAAAAAAAACCTGCAAGACAAAGGCAGTACTCGTACGCATCATATTCTAGCTCATTATGAAATACTGTATTTTTCGCACCATAAGACACAGTTTTTTCCCCCCAAAATATGGGGGAAAGTGTCCCTGCGTCTTATGGTGTGAATACTGCAAAAAAATCTGCTCCCTCCCCGTCGCCCATGGGAGCTCGCATTACACTGCGGGCTCCCGGACACCTTAGAGCACCGCTTTGATCCTTCTCACTGTGTGAGAAGACAGAGCAGTCCCAGCGGCCGAATGAAGTACTGCCGCGGCGGCCACTCGGGCTGCTCTGTCTTCAATCCCAATGGGGTCTGGCTGCAGAGTGGAACTCCACCAGGCACATGTGTGATGACCTCATCACAGCGGTGCCGGGAGATTTGAACCCCCCTGTCAGCTTTGTGTCAGACTGCATTTCATGGACACAGGTATGGCTGTAATTGATTGGCACTGGTATATGGCTGTCTTTAATGGTCACTGGTATATGGCTGCACTAGTAAATATGTTAGTACACCATTTGGTTCACAATATTTTTTTCTTGCTTTCCTCCTCTAAAACCTAGGTGTGTCTTATGGTGCAAAAAATACGGTACTTACCTTAGATTGGCGCTGTTGCAGCGGCCCCCATACACCGATGTGACCGGCGACACGTCTTCCAGAGCTTCTTCCGGGTTTGCAGACTCCGGTGATGTGATTGGCTGGAGCCACAATGACGTCACGGGCCCTGAAGAAACGGCACAAGGTATAGTGAATATCTCCTAAACTGTGCAAGTTCAGGAGATATTCACGGTACCTACAGGTAAGCCTTCTTATAGGCTTACCTGTAGGTAAAAGTGGTGTAACTAGTGTTACAACCACTTTAATAACTAAGCACAAACCTCCGTCACTCAGCACTTGCTGCCTTTCTCCAATCCAAGCAAATGCTTTTCACATGTAATTTTTAAAGGTTTTAAAGGGACGTTGTGAAGACCTCTGACAGCTGGCACAGGTGATGTTTCCATTGGGGCTAGAGTGACCAATGCTAGTTCTGGGGCAGAACGCATAATGCTTCCTAGATTCTGACAATCCCTATTTGTGCCAACAACAGGGAATTCAAACTAAAAGCTATCTTTAAAGCACACTCAGGGAACAATGATAATAAATACAACCTAAATAAATTTAACCACTTCAGCCCCGGGAGGATTTACCCCCTTCCTGACCAGAGCACTTTTTGAGATTCGGCACTGCGTCGCTTTAACTGACAATTGCGTGGTTGTGCGACGTTGTACCCAAATAAAATTGACGTCCTTTTTTTCCTCCACAAATAGCTGCGGGTGTGGGGAAAGGAAACCCTGCAGCTGTCACAGGGAGGGGTGATTGGGGGGAGAGGAGGCAGGGGCTGGAATATGTTACCTAAATACGGGAGGAACATGTAACATGTTCCAAAGGTGAATTTATCCTTTGAGCCAAGAATGCCATTTAGTATGTAATCAGCCACTTAATCAGAAACAGTGGTTAAACCACAAAAATGTCATAAAAGCATACAAGTGCGTTGTTTTACCAAAGCTCCTTAACTCAACTCCACAAAAGCCTATGTTTCCATGTACACACAGGCTTTTAGCAGAGTTTAGGAGCTGCCACGTTTAGGTAAGCTTCAACCTCCCTCTCCTGAAACGGAAATATTGCGTTCAGGATAGGAATGTTTGGCCACCGGCTGCGGGAAATCGCAAAACCACCGTGATTGTGCCGTGTTTGGTGTTTTTTTTCGCACTCGCGGTAAATGTAGGCTAGCATACATATTGCCTTAAGCCCTGAATAATGTAATGTGTGAGCCGCTTATATATGAACTGCATCACATACGGTATGTGTTCAAAATCAATCTTCACTTTCAATGGCCTGTGTCAACTTATCATTCTGTATTGGGGTCTATGGACATTATTGCTAATTTTTTTCTGGCTGTGCCAGGTCGCAGCCATCCTAAAAGTTTCCCTATTGTCTTGTACCCCTCCACTTTCCTCCAATGGATACATAAAAAATACATATCATATTTACTCGAATGCATGCGGCACTTGATGTCACCCGCTGCTTGGCGGGCGGATATAAGCACAGGGTCCCGGAACATTGGAAAATTTGTTTCCAAGGTTCCGCTGAACTGGGGGCTCCCACTTCCTGGAAGTAATTCTTGCCCCCCCCCCCAATATATTTTATTGAGGTTTTAGAGAATAAGGAAACCTGCAACTGCAGGTAGAACAAAGAAAGAAAAAGAGTAAACACAAAGGATTGCCTCACAGGGCAATATGGAATCCACATATACAATTCACATATGAAAACAGCAGACTCCAATATACAGTATCTCACAAAAGTGAGTACACCCCTCACATTTTTGTAAATATTTTATTATATTTTTTCATGTCACAACACACACAGGGGTGATCCGACTTCAGGGGCGACTCTGAGCCGTCCTGCACATCACGTCTTCAACGCGGCTTGCAAAGCACTTCTGTAATAGAAGTCAATGCAAGTCGCCTGAAGTCACCCCCAAAGTAGTACAGAAACCTTTTTCTAAGTTGGAGCGACTTGAGTCGCTCCTATTAGAACGGTTCCATTGCAATGCATGGGGCGCCACTTGTCAGGCGACTCAAGTCCGATGTGAGCCGGCTCTGAAGAAATTAAACTTTGCTACAATGTAAAGTAGTTAATGTATAGCTTGTATAACAGTGTACATTTGCTGTCCCCTCAAAATAACTCAACACACAGCCATTAATGTCTAACGCACTGGCAACAAAAGTGAGTACACCCCCCAATTAGCCATTTTCCCTCCCTTGTGTCATGTGACTTGTTAGTGTTATAAAGTCTCAGGTGTGAATGGGGAGCAGGTGTGTTAAATTTGGTGTTATTGCTCTCACTCTCTCACACTGGTCACTGGGAGTTCAACATGGCACCTCATGACAAAGAACTCTCTGAGGATCTGAAAAAAAGAATTGTTGCTCTACATAAAGATTGCCTAGGCTATAAGAAGATTGCCAAGATCCTGAAACTGAGCTGCAGCACAGTGGCCAAGACCATACAGCGGTTTAACAGGACAGGATCCACTCAGAACAAGCCTCGCCATGGTCGACCAAAGAAGTTGAGTGCACATGCTCAGCTTCATATCCAGAGGTTGTCTTTGGGAAATAGACATAGGAGTGCTGCCAGCATTGCTACAGAAGTTGAAGGGGTGGGGGGGGTCAGCCTGTCAGTGCTCAGAGAGTTGGCACTAACTATCTCAAATTGAAGATACCTACAAGCACTGGACACTTTATTATTATTATTATATTTACATGTATATATTTATATGAGCACAGGACACTTTCATTGGTGATTTATTCTGTTTGGACTATTTGTCTTCATGTATTATTATTTATGGTTTATTTACACTTTATTTTGCACTTTTTTCATTTAGCGCTGCACTATTTATACTATGTATGGTTAAACCACTTGACCTCCAGAGGGTTTTACCCCCGTCATGACCACAGCAATTTTTGCTATTCATCAGCACTGTGCAACTTTAACTGGTGATTGCGCTGTCATGCAACACTGTTCGCAAACAAAATTTATATAATCTTTTCCACACAAATAGAGCTTTCTTTTGGTGGTATTTGAACACAGCTGGGTTTTTTATTATTTTTTTGCTATATAAAAGAAAATAGACAAACAATATTTTCTACTTTCTGTTATGAAACATATCCAATAAAATCAACTTTCTTCAAAAATGTATGCCAAAATGTATTCTGCTACAGGTCTTTGGAAAAAAAAAAAATAAATCACAAAAAGTGTTTATTAATTGGTTTGTGCAAAATTTAGTGTCTACAAACTATGGTACATACTGCAATTTATGGTGATCAGCGACTAAGGGTCCTTTCACACTGGGGCCGCCCGAGGGTCAGCGGTAAAACGCTGCTAATTTAGCGGCACATTACCACTGTTATAGCAGCAATTTGACGCTGCTATTCGGGCGGCAGCACTGCTCTTTTAACCGCTAAGGGGTTAAATGGGGTTAAAAGTGCCGGAGCGGGGAGCTCCTGGAGCAGTGTACAGCCTCTTCGGAAGTGCTGCTCATTCATTTCAATGGGCAGGGGCGGTGGAGGAGCGGTGCACACATCCCTCCCACACCGCCCCAAAAATGCTGCTTGTTGGAGATTTTTTCCTCTCCTGCAAGCGCACCGCCCCAGTGGGAAAGCACTTGGGCTTTCCCACTGGGGTACATTAGGAGGCAGTTTACAGGCGCTATTTTTAGCTAAATAGCGCCTGTAAAGCGCCTCAGTGTGAAAGGGGTCTAAGATTCCTTTCACACTGAGGCACTTCTAAACTGCCAGTAAAACACTGAGCGCGTTGGCTGTGCTTTTCGGGTGCTTTTCAGGTGCTTTTGATTCATTTTGATGGAGAGAGGAGATTTTGAGGCGCTTTTTTTAGCTTGCCAAACATGCTCCAAAGATGCTGCTTGCAGCAGATTTTTCACCTCCCTGCCAGTGCACTGCCCCAGTGTGAAAGCATCAATTGATTTTAATGGGGAGCAGTTTTTGTGAGCTTTTTGGTAAAGCAAAAGTGCTTGAAAAACTCCTCAGTGTGAAAGGTGTCTTAGGCCACTTTCACACTGAGGCGATTTTCAGGCGTTTTAGCGCTAGAAATAGCCTCTAACTCATGCCTATAAACCGCCTCAAATCTCCTGCCCATTCTTCTCAGTGTGACTCTTCACACTGGGGCAATGCACTTGCAGGACAGGAAAAAAGTCCTGCAAGCAGCATCTTTGGGGCGGTGCAGGAGCGTTGTATACACCGATGCTACACCGCCCTGCCCATTGAAATTAATGGGCACCGCTGCTGAAGCTCCAGCACAGCGCTTTGGCAGCGGCGCTAACCGGCGCTTTTAACCCCCTTGGATCCCGACTCACAAGCAGCGCTGGTAAAACAAGCAGGGTTTTACCTCGACAGCGCTGCATGGGTGTGCAGAGTGAAAGTGGCCTTATAGTGTGACTGTGATAGGGTGGTGGACAATCTGGCGCTTACAGACTCTGGCTGGTTCACGTACGACCCCTTTCACACTGAGGCGCTTTTCAAGCTAAAAAAAAAAAAAGCAAAAACAAAATCCCAGGAAGAAGTCCAATAGTGACGAAACCGGTCGGGTTATGGCTCCATTCTAACACACCGTGATTCCTGTTCAAGGCGTACTTCCTAGCATTTCCTGTGACATACCTGTTTTTATCCTTCTAATTGCAAGTGCAGTATTTTTTTATTAAATATCAACTTTTGTTACTGTATTGCGCTATGAGAGCCTTTCTTTTCATGTAAATATCCAACACTTCATGTGACCGGGACACTACAGTGGGGATCTCATGTAACGAGAGATCAATTTGTTGGGGTAAGCGCAACCATAGCGTGGTGGTGGGAACCTTCATAGAACCTATGATTTATGCACGGTGGCATGTTAATGAACTTTCACCATTTGCACTGCATAAGACACCTACCTTTAAGAAGTGGATGAGAACTGTCTGCAACAAATCGCTCTGGGATTCCATCCCCTTGTTTTTCATGAACTATTTGTGTTTGTCTGGGCCTCTGTAGGGACCCTAACTTAATATCACGTATTTATATGATTATTAGCGCAGCACTCTTTTTGGTTTACGCTAAAAAAAAGTGCCTGAAAAGCTCACAAAGACCTATTTACATTAAAATCAATTAATGCTTTCACACTGGGGCAGTGCGCTGGCTGGGGGTGGTGAATAAACGCCCCTCGCCATTGAAATGAATGGAAAGCTCTTCAAAAGCGCCTGAAAAACTTTTCAAAAGTGCTCAGTGTTTTACTGGCAGTTTAGAAGCACCTCAGTGTGAAAGGGGACACTAATACAGTGATAATGCTGTGCTAATGACACTGGCTGGGAGGGGGTTAACATCTAGGAGCAATCAAGGGGTTGACTGTGTGCCTAACAAGGTGTAATGTAATGTGTGCTGCTTTTACTTTCTGATCTGGCTGGCTTTTCTCTCTGCTTTCAGGGAGAAGAAACAGCTAGATCACTGTTCCTGTGTACATAGAATTCTGTGTGTTTGTAAACACAGAAATCTGTGTGATTGGGCACAGCCAATCAGCAGATTTCAGCTTAAACCATTGGCTGAAATCTGCTGCCAGATTTGTGCTGTGTCCAATCACACTATGGGTCAGCAGGGGCACGCCCCAAACCCGGAGGTAGGCCCGTCATGTACGTGTTGGTGCCTGTACCTGCCGCCCACTTGCAGTATATGTACTGTTTGCGGTTGGCAGGTGGGTAAGCACGAGCAAGTGTGAAACACGTTGGCCCTTGATTGATGATTATATTCATAATGGACAATAAATGTGGATTTTAGGATATGCAGCTGATCAACTGTTATTCCCATCCCTACAGTCACAAGCTGAGCAGGCACTTCCACTCTCACATCACAGCGTGGATTAACCTGGAGCGGGGTTTCCATTTTCTTCTACAACTAGAAATGAGCTTGGAGGTCCTCAGCTCTCTTTGTTTATGCAAGCTGCGGGGTGGGAATGACCTAGGTCCCAGCTCAATGAAGTGTTAGGCCCAGAATGAGTTTGGAGGACACCCAAGCTCATCTATTTACTCACGACCCGGTGCACTGAAAATAAAAAGCAGAGCATACAGCCCTCTTTTTCAGAGCATACTAAAGCAACACTGTAGTGTGAACTGACAATGGAGACAAGGCAGTTTGCCATGACTATGCATTGGGGTTGCGCTTGAAATAGCTTGCCCCCACAGGCTCTCCACATCTGGTGTGGTCCGTTGTGGGCAGAACAAGAGGTGAAGGTCAACCTTCTAATGGTGGCACGGTTTCCAGTGATATCCATCTACAGGGATCCCCCCCCCCTTCTTTCCTGTTGCCTCCCTGGTGACAGGAAGTGAAGGGAAACCTCCCCAAATGGGTAAAAAAAAAGAGACATGTTTAAACCTGCCTTACACTATTCAGAGCTCAAGGCCTTATGCACACTGGACATTTTTTCTGCTGCTCCTAGGGGCGTTTGGCACCCCTTTTCTCTTGCCCCTACACGTTAGCCTTTGTATCCATGCACACATGGACTAGAGGAGTTTAACCACTTCAATACCGGGCACTTTCACCTCCTTCTTGCCCAGCCCAATTTTCAGCTTTCAGCGCTGTGACACTTTGAATGACAATTGCGCGGGCATGCAAACATTGTACCCATATGAGGATTGGGAGGAATTGGGGAAAGAATTGGGACTTTTAGCGAAATCCTGACACGGTAGGGTCATGCACTTCCATCCCTATTAAATGGATGCACCTGCACCTCGGCCATGGTCCTGGCCCTCACTACTACTCCAGACACACACCGTTGGAGGTTACTTTCCTGCGCCGGGTGCATCCCTGGCCGGAGCCGCTGCTGTGTACCCCCGCCTCAACCCCCGGACCCGTCTATCCCGGGCTTCTGTTTGCTCCCTGGTGGTCTGCCGCCACTGCGCGGATACGATGAACAACACTCCTGATGAGTGATAATATCAGGAAACGCGTAGAGCTACTATTAACCCATTATGCCATACTATAGTATCATTTATTATCCTACTGGTTAAACCCTTTCAAGGGAGGCATGATGAGGTCCTGAGCTACGCAGATTGCCATCTGTGCATTTCTACCGTTTGTACATATACATTGATGGATCGGGGAACGTACGTACGTACGTGTGTGTGTGTGTGTGTGTGTGTGCGTGCGTGCGTGCGTGCGTGCGTGCGTGCGTGCGTGTGTTAATTCTGATATATTGTATACCTTTGCACAATCATGTTATGATTGTCCATATTTTCTGATTATGATTATTTTTACACTCTCATATGCTTAATATGTACCTGTGTTTATCTAAATAAAACCTGTTGTTTTTTACCATCATCCATCGTTTACTTTTTTTTCCACCATGTGTGTCATTTAAAGTCCCAAGCTTACTTTTGTAATTTCTTCATTGTACCCATATGAGATTTTCATTGGTGGCATTTAAAAAACACTGGGTTCTTTATTTTTTGCTAAACAAAGAAAAAAAAAATTTTTTTTCTTAGTTTGTTATAAAATTTAGTACATAAGTGATTTTTCTCCTTCACTGATGTGCGCTGACATTTTTGCTAAATAAACGAAAAATAAAAAAAAAGTTGTTATAAAATGTTGCAAGTGATTTTTTTCCCTTCATTGATACGCTGCACTAATGGGCACTGGTGAGGCAACACTGATTTTTTTTGCTAAACAAATGAAAAAAAAAAAAAAAGTTTTTCTATTATAACATTTTGTAAATAAGTGATTTTACTCCTTCACTGATTTGCGCTGATGAGGTTGCACTAATTGGCACTGATGAGGTGGCACTGGTGAGGCTGCACTAACTGGCACTGGTGAGTTGGCACGGATGAGGCTGCCCACTAATTGGCACTGGTGAGACGGCACTGAGGCTGCATTAATTGGCAGTGGTGAGGCAGCACTAATTGGCACTGGTGAGGTGGCACTGGTGAGACTGCCCAGTAATTTGCACTGGTGAGGAGGCACTGATGGGGCTGTGCTGATAATCAAGGCAACAATGATCAGTGTCCTGATTATCAGTGTAAATGTCCCCTGTATGGATTGCTGCTTACCAGCTCTCCTCACATGCTGTCAGCGTGAGGAGAAGACTGCTGGTAACCAGCAAATCCTGTTTACACTGTGATTGGGCACAGCCGATCACATGGTAAAGGGTCCCTGGGGCGCATGCAGGGAGGCAGGGTTCTGGGAGGATATCAGCAGACGCCCTCCCAGAAATATGCGGCTGCACTGTCGCCGTCATTTGGCTATAGTGCAGTCAGCAAGTGGTTAAAAGGCAGAAAAAATAAATCCCAGTCAGGGCACCCAGGAGTTTTGGCAGACAAAAAAAGCGAAATGGGTGTAGACGCATATAAAGCGCACCAGATGTGTTCAGCGCTTGCACATTAATTCATTCCATTGGCTAGGAAAAGTTATTACTCCGGCCAATGAAATGAACACCCTAGCACGTTACACTCCTAAATGTGTTAGTGAGTTTACAAACATTTTTTCTGCCCAAACACTGCTGCCAGGAGGAAAGGCGTCCAGGAGAGTTGGCAAACCATTCTGCGTGCATGAGCCCTGCATGTTCTGCCCGTATATACTGCCAACCCACAAAAGACCAATTGTTAAACTGATGAGCAACAAATTACTAACACAGACCTCTTATCTACTGAATCTCTTCCTAACCACCATAGGTGTGCAGGGTGTGCCTGGGCACATCATAATCACCCAGTGTGGCACAGATTCCCCCTGCTGATATTTCACCAAAGCCCCCCAACAGGGCTCCTAAAAAAATTGTACAAATAATAAAAACAAAAAACTACTGACACCAACTTCTGCCTCACTGACACCGTCCACTGCCAACAACCTCTGCCCCACTGACTCCAGCCACTGCCCCCAACCTCTGCACTACTGACACCGTCCACGTTTTCATACATTCGGGCTGCACACCGCTATGCTAACCACCAAATGACCCCGCCAGTGTGTGCCTAGTACACGAACCTCCTTCACCAGCACTGTCACAAACGCGGCAGTCACTTCTCTGTATCCCTCTTGTAGTTGGAGACACGTGGTTGGACTTTTCCCCTCCCACGCCGCGATGATCCAATGAGAACATGAGAGCACAGGCCGGTTGGCTTATTCCTCTGCCCCCGCCATCATTACTGAGGGCAACCAGCAAACTGGGGAGGGCAGCAAAGCGTGAGAAGACGCGTGGATACAGAGCCTGCCAGGACTAAAGATGGCCGGGAGAAAACACAGGCATTGCTTGTGCGTCACTTCTCTGTAAGGCCCAACGTGACCAGATGTGGGATTTGGCGCCAGACAATTGAGGGTTAGCTTGGCGCGCTCAGAGTGCTGCTCTATAGACAGCTGTCAGCTTCATTCTCTCCTGTCCGATACTCAGCCGGCATGGCACTACCCAAACTCAGCGAGGGCTCCATTGCGGTGAGTGGGGATCTGTCCAGACGTGTTTATGGAGGAATCTACCTAGCTCTGTCACTGGGGAGAGTGTGGCTGGCCTTTGTGTGAGGGCTCATGTCCTCTGGGACTAGTAGTTCTCCAGAGTCCTAGGTGGCAGGAATCCGGGGCTTAGTTGTCTGAATTCCATATGTGTACTGTCACTGGACACATGTAATGATATGATATAAACCAAATACTAACTTTTCTTATATTGCAGCTTACTAATTCCTACATGTGTTGGCTGCATTAGTTTTCTTTTTTTAAATATATTTTCACCTGCTGATCCAGCCAGTTAGCCCAGGTTCACGCTAATGCGGTGCAGGAAATGCCCACGATCTGTGTTTCCCGCACTGCCCTTGCGATCTGCTGCGGGCATCAATAAAAAGTTATAGGCACTCCAGGCATCAATCAAAAAGGCAGTGCGTTTGTCTGCCTCGGGTCACATAGTAAACAAAGGACCACGTGATCCGGCTCCAAAAAACGGCTTTGCTGTGATTTGTGTGCATTCAGGGCCGATTCACACTGCTGCGATGCGGGAACCCTGCGAATCCACTGCGGGTTCTGCATTGCATGTCTCCCGGCAACAGTTCACTCTGCACTATGCGAACTGTGGGGGTGTCAATACAAGGCTAACAACACCCCCAAGTCAGTTTACATATCGCACTGCAAACTCGCACAGCAATCGGATCGCATAGTGGGAACACATGCGATCCAATTCTGCTGCTGCAGAAAAAAAGGGTCCTGTGCGAGTTTGTTCCGAATGCGAATTCAGCCGTATTATCTACATGGCTGAGATCGCATCGCATAGAGATTGCATGTGATTCACACTGTAGTGTTGTGCAAATCACGTCCGCAGCAGTGTGAACCGGCCCTCTAAATGAATGGACTCAAATCGCACCGCACTAAATCGCATGTGACTTGAACAGGAATGCAATGTGGTTCCTGTGTGATTTACACGTGTTTCATAGTGTGCACCGAGGCTAAGTTTATTTGACAAAAGAACAAGCTCTCCTGCAAATGTAGCAGTTACAGGGATGAGAAACCATTTTTCACTGACAGGGGTGCTTACATTGATTAGCTTTTTATGTAAAACCTTTATTTCCAAAGGGGAAAAAAAAAACAGTTTCTGTGACTTGTTAAAGTAATTGTAAGGCCTCATACGCACGGGCGTTAACGCCGCATTTTTGAGCAGTGTTTACAGCTTAAGAACGCCACACCATGTTAATCAATGGCCTCATGCACACGTTGAGGTTTTTGAGCTGTAGATGGCGTTGGCATTCTTAAGCTATAAATCTAACGCAGGACCCACGCGTTCCAAAGCTACAGCGTTAGAGCGTTTTTGACGCTGAGCCGGCAAAACGCTCACCAACACGCATTAGCGACGTTAACCGTCATTTTTAGCGCCGGCGTTTTCCATTTTAAAATGTCCAAAAATAGCAGAGGGATGTCTTTTCAAACAAAACGCGACTTAGCGCTGACGCTCAACGCGCATTAACGCCGATGAAATCGCATTTTTAACACAGTTTTTATTTATTTTATTTTTTTCCCCTGGTGTTGGATCCAATGTTATAGCTCGTTTTTTTCAAAACGTCCCTGTAGATGAGGCCTAAAGGTTCACTTTTTAAAAAAAGTTTTGTGCAGACCAGCCCCGATCCTCCTTTTCTGGTGTCCCCCGCAAGCACTCCTTCCTTTCATTGGCTGCCCCCACAGTAAGCCGCTTTCCATGGGGTCAACGTGCGAGTTCGCTCCCTTGTCCTGGTGCTGCGACTTGGCCCCGCCCCCCAGCTCCTGTGTACCTGGATTTGATTGCCAGCAGCAGCAGCCAATCTGTCCAATGAGGACCCGAGACAGCGGCTGGTGCACATTGCTGGATTGGATGGGCTCAGGTAAGTAAAAGGGGGGCAGCTGCAGCAAAGAAGGTTTTTCACTTTAAGGGCTCGTTTACACTTGCTGCAAAACAGGGCGTCAGACAGGCGTTGTTAAAGCTCCCTTAACATCATTCAAAGCTCCTGTCTCTAAATAAAATGGTTGGCTTACAGCCGTGCTTTGAACAGGCTGTAGTGAGGCTTCAACGAGGCTTCAGTGATGCACTTTTGAAGCCTTGTTGAAGCTTGGTAAACGCTCTGTGTTATCTCACACCTGCAATTTCTCCAAAACAAAACCAAGCTAAAGCTGAATTACAGCCTCTGAAAAGCCGCAGGTGCTTCAAACAAGCTTTGTCATAGACTTCTATGGAGGCATTGGAGAGGCTTTGAAGCCTGGCTAAAGCTACATGGGGTATAATTTTTGACACGAAGCTGAAGCACAGCCAAGCCAACGCAAAATGTAATAAATAGGGCTGTAAGCCAACCATTTTATTTAGTGACATGGGTTTTGACTGGCGTTAAGGGAGCTTTAACAACACCTGTCTGACGCCATGTTTAGCAGCAAGTTCAAACAAGCTCTTAGGCCTCATAAACATGGATGGTTTTTAGCGCCGTGTTTTTTTCAGCTCTCCATGTTATTCAATGGCCCCATAAAAACGCTGACGTTTTTGAGCTGTAGATAGCGTCGGCGTTCTTAAGCTGTAAATCTAACGCAGGACCCCCGCGTTCCGAGGCTGTAGCTTCTAGACGCAAACGCGGCTAAACTGACATTTTTAAACGTCGGTTTCTTGCTGTCAGGTTGAGTCATTTAGGGGAGGTTGAAAAACCTCCCGTGTAAATGTGACCTTACCATAAATGGCTCTTGTTTCCGTCCTGTGATGTGCTGGTGAGATTCCACATTTTACATTAGCAAGCTTGACATTGGCAGCAACACACCAGAGGTGAGAGAGTAGCAACGAAGCAACAATTTGTTGGTGCAGCCAATGAGCTGACAGCACTGTTCGGGACAGGTGAGTGTTCTCTCTGCTGCTCTTTTACGGCCATGTCATACTTGCGCTCTATTAATGGAATGCAATACATGGCAGAGAACTATTTTCCGGTGTCACTGGATAGGCAAGGCTTCACCATCCATTGGTGATAAAGATTCTACATCTTTTTCATCAGTGAGGGAGCAATGCCTTGCTCATCCTGCCAACAAGGCAGAAAGACTGTGGAAACTGGTGAGTATTTCTGTTCTCCAATAGTCCTGTTTGACAGATATTGATCGTTAGATTGACTTCTTTTTAGCCGGAAGAGCCATAGATGGATCAAAATTCAGCTGGTGCCAGCCAAATCTCTATGGGCAGCTTAAGTTAATAAACTAAACTAAAGCTTTTGAGTAGTTATATAATTAGTTATCCTCTGTCAGTAACTTTCCGCTACTACTAATTTTTTACTTGCACTGAAAATGTGACCTCTTACTTTTTTTTAATTTTTTTTATTAGAGTATTCTGCAAGGGGAGACTTCATTACATCCTATTTTGCAAGTCATTGTGAGTATTACAGTACTTGAATATTTTTTACCTATCATCATAATGTTTAGTTCCGGGCAAACTGCTGATCGAATAGTTGAAATACATGTGACCTGTATTGTTCGCAAACATTTTGAAGTTCTGTCCAGATGGTATTGTGATCCAGACTTCCCTGCTGCTCAGTATAGTTATGTCACTTATGTCCAGTAATGTTTAGTGGAACATGTTAGTCAAGGACCAACCCCCAACTTACTGGTTGGATAATGAAGCAATAACCCTCATTATCAGTAAGGTCATCAATGTAAAAAATTGGGGATACAGTGGTAGAAGAGATTCATTTGGGGGAGGGTTGCAGTGGTGGAGCGGACGTACATGTGGTAGTGCCAGTTTCAGGATTAATTTGCGACTGAAGGTGTGTAGACATTGGTGCTGCTCTGAGCTCTTAATTGGCAGGCATTGGGGCTTACGTTAACCACTTCCCGCCCGACATATAGTAAAATGACGTCCGGGCGGGGGATTCGTTATGCTGACTGGGCATTATATGACGTCCTCAGGATAACCTGCGATTGCGCGCTCCCGGGGGCACGCATCGCGGCGATCGGTGGTGCCGTGGGTCAGTCTGACCCACCGCATTACTGATCAAGGTAAAAAGCTTCCATCGGAAGCTGTTTACCATGTGATCAACCGTGACCAATCACGGCTGTTCACAGTGTAAACAGGAAGAGCCGTTTATCGGCTTTTCCTCTACTCAGGTATGCAAACCTGAGAAGTGGAGAGCCGATCGGCTGCTCTTGTGACGGGGGGTCTGCACTGAACATTTACCAGTGCAGCCCCCCCTTAGGATCGCCACACTAGACCACCAGGGAGAGCCCACCCAGGGACACCATAAGGTGGCCGCCCAGGGCCACCAGGGAGACGATCAGGAGGCTGCCCAGGGACCACCTGGGAGCCCACACTAGACTACCAGGTAAGGGCATACAGTGCACTGTAGGGATGATACTGTGCCCATATGTGATGCCTGCCAGTGTCATCCCAAACAGTACTATATGTATCAGTGCCCACCTGTACCACCTATCAATGCCACTCAGTGCCCATCGGTGCCACCTATAAATGCCCATGAGTCCTGCATATATGTGCCTCATCATCAGTGCCAATCTGTACTGCCTCATCAGTGCCCGTCAGTGATGGAGAAAATGTACATATACAAAATTTTGTGACAGAGACAAAGAAAAAAATTTTTTTTCCTCAAAATTTTCGGTCTTTTTTTATATTTGTAGCGCAAAAAAAATAAAAACCCCAGAGGTGATCAAATACCACCAAAAGAAAGCTCTAATTGTGGGAACAAAATTATAAAAATGTTGTTTGGGTACAGCGTTGCATGACCGTGCAATTGTCATTCAAAATGCCACAGCGCTGAAAATTGGTCTGGGCGGGAAGGGTGGTAAGTGCCTGGTATTGAAGTGGTTAAGGCTGATCGTGCAGAAAGTGTGGCTAATCTAAGGTCTTAAGTATACACTAGTTTTGTGTTTGCATCAGTTAATATAATTTAACTTGCCATTATCTCTACAACCATGAGTGCAAACATTGTAAACAAACTGAGTTGGGCCTCTTTCACACTTATGCGACTTGGGATTGCAAAGTCGCATGACAAGTTGTTTCCCATTATTTCCAGTACCGTTCATATCTTTATGACTTCAAGTCATACCGACTTCAAAGTAGTCCCTGCATTACTTTGGTCCAACTTTGCTGCAACTTGAGGTCCAAAGTTGCAACAAAGTCCTACTGATCCGAACTCGCGGTAAAATCACGTCGCACAAGTGTGAAAGGGGCCTTAGGCACCATATTGTTAACTGGCATGCTGGAGTTGTAATGTTTTTTCTATATTTTGGATAGAGTAATGGAATGTTAAAACCCCTGTAAGGTGTGAGAGTTTTGTCTTCACTTCTGTCCCGTAGTCGAAACCATAAGTGAGAAGAAATCCCTTCAAAGTGGGGGAATCCTGCTATGTTACTAGGATCTCCAAAACTACTGTCCCATTGGGAAAATGTCCCCTCTTACTGTTCTGGTGTCGACCCAAAATTAGGGATTTTCTTATACTTTCACTTTTGATGATAAGGGTGGATTGACACCAGCGAATACACCCTGCCTGTGATTACATGCGAGGGCCACAAATTGGGTTCTGGCGATTAGCTGAAGGTACATAACCCCATTAAAAGTAGCAGGAGTCTGCCAGCTCACAACTCATCACCTTCTCACATCTTTTCGTGTATAATCTCTCATGCGGCGATCAACGTGCAAGTGATTGGCCTTGGACGTCTGCATCCAGGGCCGATAACTTGAACGTGATCTCAGCATGAGAGATTATACACGAGTGGGCATGATTAGTAGCAGCCTCCTACTACTTTCAATGGGGCTGTGTACTCGCAGCTAATCGCAGAAACACTCGCTGGGGTTTCCTCATGTAATTGCGGACAGGGTGCATTCGCAGGAGTGAATACACGCTAACCGTAAACAGGATAAATGGAGGGGATGAATCTCTGTAACAAGGGCACAGAAGGCAATAAAAACTGGCAGATGTTCTGACTCCTCTCCACCCCAAAACTCAAAAGTTTTACCTTGAGGCTGGGTTCACCCTGGAGTGAGCTCCAGCTCACAGCAGGGGTCAGGTGCGTCCTGGTTCACCATTTCAGGTCTGATTTCAGCCCGAATTTTGGGCTGAATTTAGATCTGAAACGGACCAAAAAGACGCATAGGATCCCTGTGCAATTCGTACTGAAGCCTCAGTCAAGATAATTGAACTGGCTCCATAGAGAGTGGGCACAATCTCCTGCTATTGCAAATTGAATGCAGTGAAGCCGCATCCAATTTGCACTAGTGTGAACCCGGCCTGAGTTACACTTTCATTTGTGGAAGGTTTTTAGGCTGCATTCACACCTGAGCGACCCGTTTTCGGGCATATTTGAAGCGTTTTGTTGCACGACTTCGGGCGTTTGCAAACGCCCGATGTGCTAATACGCACGTTTGACGCTTTTCCATTGATTCTATGTCAATAGAAAAGTGTCAGAAACGCCTGAACATGCCAGATTTGCACGACAAAATTACCTCCGGGACTAGTTTGAGCATCGGGTGTTGTGGCTTCAGGCGTTTTTGAGTGGAGATGTGAGCCATCTCCATTCAGAAACCTTGATTTTTTTTTTTTTTTTTTCCCTCTAGCGTTTTGTAGCTTCATGCTTCAGGCATATTTGAGCTACAAAACGTTAAGGTGTGAATGGGCCCATTCATACCTGAGCATTTTGTAGCTCGAATATCCCTGCAGCTACTAAACGCTAGAGGGGGGGAAAAAAAAAATCAATGATTCTCTATGGCGATGGTTCACATCTCCACTCAAAAACACCTGAAGCCAAAAGCCTGAAAACGCCTGAAGCTCAAACCAGTTCTGGAAGTATTTTTTCAGGCAGATTTGGGCGTTTTTCTGCTTTTTACATTGGTGACCTTTTGACCTGTACAAAATTGCTGTAAGAATCTCTGCAAATCACGTGATTTTCTGCCTGAAAACGACTCGCTCAGGTGTGAATGCAGCCTTAGGGGGAGATTTACTGAAACTGGAGAGTGCAAAATCTGGTGCAGCTCTCCATAGAAATCAATCAGCTTCCAGGATTTCTCATCAAAGCTTAATTAAACAAGTCTGAGGCTGATTGGCTACCATGCTCAGCAACACTAAATTCTTAGTGCACCAGTTTTAGTAAATCAACCCCACAGTGTGCATGAATACTATCGTGATGCAAAGTAGCTGCAGTTCTAACAAAACTCTGAAGCTTGTTAGAGCGTAGACAGATGCATTAATTTTTTTTGTTTTGGATTAAGTGGAGAAGAATTAGAACACCTGTCAGGCTTTTATTGCTGTGTCCTTATTTGCCATGTTTACCGTTATCACCAAAAGTGAAAGTAAGAGAGAATCCCAAATTTGGGTTGACACCATAACATAACTAGAGGGAAAAATCTTGTAATGGGGATGTATAGTTCTGGTAACAACTAGGATTTCCTTCACTTTGGTGCGATTTCCCTTCATTTCCTGTTTTTGCTACTGGTCAGGAAATTAAAGGAAATCTCCCCAATGGGACACAGATGGCAACCATAAAACTGACAGCGGGTATAACCCTCTTACTCCAAAATGGGGAAAAAAAAAGTTCAGCATTTAGTTCTACTTTAACTGCTTGCCGACCGTATACTGTATATGTACGGACGGCAGCAAGGCGGCTCTCTTGTGCAGGATTACGTACCTAGTATGTGAAGCTGCACTTCCGGGTCTAGGGCACACACTGCTGGCGACCCGCTCCCTTCGCAGCGCGTTTCAACACAGCGTGAGCCAGTTAGCTGGTCCGGCAGACTCTGTCATCTGGGACCCACCGATCATTCGGGAGACAAGCAGAATGGCGGTCTGCCTATGTAAACAAGGCAGACTGGCTTTCTGTCAGTAGGAAAGGCATGGATCTCATGTTTCAGCAAAGCAGGCACTAGGATCCATGTTTTTCTCCTAGTACAAGCACAGGTTATTCACACAGTTAACCCCTTGATCGCCTCTGATATTAACCCCCTTCCTTGCCAGCGTCATTAGTACAGTGACTGTATATTTTTAGCACTGATTTACTAAAACTGGAGAGTGCAAAAAACGATGCAGCTTTGCATGCTAGCCAATCGGCTTCTAACCTCAGCTTGTTCTATCAAGCTTTGACAATAAAACCTTGAAGCTAATTGGTTTCTGGGTGGAGCTGCACCACATTTTGCACTTTCAAGCTTTAGTAAATCAACCCTTTAGGGTCTGATGTGTCCGCCGCAATCCCGCTATAAGTCACCGATCGCCGCCATTACTAGTAAAAAATAAAAAATAAAAAACTCCATAAATATATCCCATATTTTGTAGGTGCTATAAATTTTGTGAAAATCTATCAATATACGCTTTATTAGAATTTTTTTTATTTTTTACCAAAAATATGTAGCCGAATACATATTGGCCTAAATTTATGTAGAATATTTTTTTTTTTTTTTTTTTTTAAATTGGATTGTTTTGAAGCAGAAAGTAAAAAAAAAAAAATTTTTCTCTTACGTTCACTGACAGACGCAGCCCTTCATTGACAAGTGGGTTTATGCACATCCTACTAGGAGTAGACTAGGCTAACAGAAAAAAAGCAAGCCCTCCCAGGGGGCCATCCTTACTCCAGCATATAACCCCCCCAGCTCTGCATAGCATATCAGTTTTTTTTATGCCTAGTGCAAGGAGTTAGACCTGGTTCCCTGCTGGGACCTGCGGTTCCCCAATTTTTTTCTTCATTTTGCTTTCTCAAGCTATTTGATGAAGACTGCTATCAAATAGCCAGCTGGGGCATAGAGGATATCTCGAATCCTGTAATTTCCCCAGCACGGCCGACCGATGCGAGCTACCCGTAACCTTAGCGGGGTCCGCCGCATCGTACCCGGGAGGCTAGTGGGTGACCCCCATTTGCGTCCAGTGACCGGGCTGTGCTCGCGTCCAGGGGCGCTTGGCCTGCAGCATCCCTCCCCACCTGATGGGAGGAAGGTCTGCTACCGGGTGGCTACCCGCTACGCCCGTTGTATTGGTGAGTGACCCCTCCCCCGGGTGTGGAGGGGGGGGGCTTGGCGTTATTGCGGACTGTGGAGGGTTCAGGGCTACAGGTTCCCCTTTTTGTTTTGGTCTGTTTTTGCCCCCCTCCTTTCCTGCATCGCACCCCTGCGCTAAAACCGCCATGCGGCGATCCGCCGCCATTTTGCTGTAGCAGCGGCCATTTTGTGGGCTATTTTGGCCTCTAGTGATTGCTCGGCGGCCATTTTGCCGTAGTCGTGGCCTGTGTGGAGCATGCTTTGGCCTCTTGTGACCGCTCAGCGGCCATTTTTGATGTGCCTGCTGAAGAAAACGTGTGGCTGGCACTGCTTTCTTCTTCTTTTCCTCTGGGACAGCGGTTAAGGCACAGTGGCGGTGAAGGCTCCTGACAGGCGGTCAAGCACTCCTACTGGGACGCAGCGCTTTTGGGCAATTATTAAACAGCAAGTATAGCTGGCTCTCCCTGGGGTGTTGGTAGAGGTGGGTGCAGTCCTCCTGGGTATTCTCCCGGTTGCTCTGTGGGACAGTGGTGGGGCTGCATTGTGGGGGTGTCAGGGCCTATTGGCCTAGCAAGTGTTCCGGTGGCACAATAGCGGCTGAACCTGCGGGTTCTTCTCCGGAGGGATCTGTGGAAGCGCAAGCTGCGATGGGTCCTCTGGTTTCCCTGGATCAGTTAAAGTCCATATTGGGGGAGTTTTTCCCCCGGGGGGTGCCGAGCCATGCTAAGGGGCTGGCTAAAAAGCATTCACCCCCCCCCTCCATCTTCAGGGGAGGATTCTGAACCGAAAGGGGCCTCAGTGGTCTCTCGGATGGTGAGGAAGACCAGGGGGCCTCAGTGGCGCGTGAGAGGGCACTGGTGGCCTCCCTGTTCAACGATATCCGTGCGTCTTTGCGCCTGGACCAGGCCGGGGAGTCGCAGGAGCCTGCCTACATTTGTGGGTCTTTTAAGCCATCTCAGTCCCCTAGAGCATATCCTTATGCTCAATTTTTTGACCAGTTGGTCTATAAGGAATGGCAGCGTCCGCAGAATTCCTTTTCATTGCCCAAACGTTTCGCTGTGCGCTATCCTTTTGAGGACAGTTTTGTGCAGAAGTGGGCATCCCCCACAGGGGACCCTCCGGTGGCTTGCCTGAATAAGGCGACGACCATCCCCTTGGAGGGGTCTCCTCCTTCTAAGGATCTGGCCGATAGGCGGACGGAGGCGGTATCCAAGGCACTGTTCTTGGTGGCGGGGTCGGCCATGAGACCAGCTCTGGCGCCGGCCATGGTGGCGCAATCACTTACGGAGTGTGCAACTGAGTTGCACGAGTTGGGCTGCGGATGCTTGCCTGTGGCGTCACAGCGGACGGACCATCTGATACATGGTCTCCGGTACCTGTGTGACGCAGCCTTGGACCTGCTCCCCATGCTATCTAAGATGTCTGTGTTTGCAGTCATTATCAGACGGGTGCTGTGGTTACGCTGTTGGTCGGGTGACCACGCGTCCAAAAAGGGCCTCACGGATCTTCCTTTTCAGGGTGGTCGGCTCTTTGGGGCACAATTGGATGAAATCATTAAGGATTTCACTGGGGGGAAGAGTACCTTACTTCCGGAGCCCAGACGGCGGAAATTCCGCCGTAAGCAGGGTCCCTGCATCTTTGGGTCAGAAGCGTTTTTTTCATGCGCCCAGTGCAGCGGGCTAGGGCTCAGGGCCCGGCAAGTCTGCCACAGGGTCCAGTAAGTTGCCCTGGCAGCGCAAGAACGAAGACTGAGGAAAAGTCCTCTTCCACATGATGGGTTGCCCCCACCCGACTCTCGGGTGCGGGGCCGACTTCTGGGGTTCGCAGACAGGTGGACTGCCCGCATCTCCGACCGGTGGGTGCAGGAAGTGGTGTCCTCCGGGTACAGGATAGAGTTCAGCACTCTACCCCCAGACAGGTTCTTCCCATCGAGCTTGAGACTCCCTCAGGGGCGTCGAGAGGCTCTCCTAGGGGCTGTTCAGACACTCTCCGACCAAGGGGTAATTGTGCTGGTACCTCCGCTGGAAAGTTTCCGCAGCTTCTATTCAAATCTCTTTGTGGTGCCCAAAAAGGGTGGGGTCAGGCCGGTTCTGGACCTAAAAGCGCTAAACCACTTTGTGAAGGCGTAGAAATTCAGGATGGAATCTGTCCGTTCGGTCGTGGCCGCCCTGCACCAAGGGGACTTCATGGCGTCTCTGGATATCAGGGACGCGACCCTCCATGTTCCCATTCGTGTGCAGAAGGGATCCATTGGCGGCCGCCACGGACGCCTTTGTAGCGCCTTGGGGTCGGTACCAGCTCCTGTACACCTTCCCTCCCCTCAAGCTTCTACCACGGCTGCTGCGCAGGGTAGAAGCGGAGGGGATTCCGACAATCCTAGTAGGTCCGGATTGGCCTCGGCGCCTGACGTGGTGCGGATGGTGACAGATGTTCTCTGGCGTCTTCCGCTACGCAAAGATCTGCTGTCACAGATCTGCACCCTGCTTTACCCTCGCTGGCTTTGATGGCTTGGCTATTGAGTCCCAGGTGTTGAGGGATAGGGGTGTCTCTGATTTCCGTGATCCCTACTATGCTTAGAGCGCGTAAGTGTACTTCGCGCAAGATATATCATTGGCTATATAATGGCTTTCTTGGTGGCCATTACATCCGCTAGGCGGGTGTCTGAGTTGGCGGCGTTCTGCAAGTCTCCCTACTTGGTCCTTCATAAGGATAAGGCGGTCCTGCGACCTTCACCTTTGTTTCTACCGAAGGTGGTTTCCTCTCTTCACATTAATGAGGATATTGTTCTCCCTTCATTAAGTCCCCACCCGTCGCATCCCAAGGAGATTGAGTTACATTCTGTGGATGTCGTGAGGGCTTTGCGGGTGTATTTGGCGGCTACAGCTTCTTTTCGGAACTCTGATGCGTTGTTTGTGCTGACAGAAGGCCCGCGCAAGGGGTTGGCGGCCTCGTCAGCCATGGTTTCCTGTTTTGATCAGACAGACCGTGACCCATGCGTATAAAGTTCCCCTTTTTCCAGTGACTGCTCATTCCACCAGGGCAGTTAGCACTTCCTGGGCTTTCAGACACCAGGCTTCGGTGTCCCAGGTGTGCAAGGCATCTACTAGGGCCTCGGTGCACACTTTTTTGTTAAGTTTTACAAAGTTGATGTGTCGGCATCTGCGGATGCTGCTTTTGGCCGTAAAGTTTTACAGGCGCGGCTGGCGCTAACTTAGAGGATTCTGTTGGGTACAGTTGTTGTTGTTTGCCCACCCCTCTTGAATGACACTGCTTTGGGACATCCCCACTTGTCAGTCAAGAGCTGAGTCTGTCAGTGAACGTAAGAGAAAATAGGATTTTATTAAGAACTTACCGTAAAATCCTTTTCTCTGAGTTCACTGACAGACTCAGCACCCTCCGTTTTGTACGGCTTGTTACGAACTGATATGCTATGCAGAGGGGGGGTTATATGCTGGAGTGAGGACGGCCCCCTGGGAGGGGTCAGCGTGATTTTTTTTCTGTTTGCCTAGTCTACTCCTAGTAGGATGTGCACAAACCCACTTGTCAAAGGGCTGCGTCTGTCAGTGAACTCAGAGAAAAGGATTTTACGGTAAGTTCTTAATAAAATCTTTTATTTTTTTTCAAATTTGTTGGTCTTTTTTGTTTATAGAGCAGAAAACAAAAGCTGCAGACGTGATCAAATACCACCAAAAAGCTCTGTCTGTGGGGGAAAAAAAGGACATAAATTTTATTTGGGTACAGCGCGGCATGACCACGCAATTGTCAGTTAAAGTAATGCAGTGCTGTATCGAAAAAAATGGCCTGGTCATGAAGGGGGGTAAACCTTCCAGAGCTGAAGTGGTTAAGATAAAACGTTCCAGAGATGCCTTTAACCACTTCAATACTATGCACTTAGAACACTTTTTTACCAGACCAATTTTCAGTTATCAGTGCTGTTGCTTTTTGAATGAGAATTGCGTGGTCGTGCAACGTTGTACCCAAACAAAGTTTTTATAATTTTGTTCCCACAAATAGAGCTTTCTTTTGGTGGTATTTGATCACCTCTGCGGTTTTTTTTTTGCGCTACAAAACACCGAAAATTTTGAAGAAAAAAAAAAAAAATTCTTTGTCACAAAACTTTGTAAATAAGTAAATTTTCTCCATCACTGATGGGTACTGATAAGGCTACACTGATGGGTCACGTATCATAACTTCACCAATTTCCGTAGAGACCTTGCAAAATAGAATTGGTGAAGTCGAGACCTTCCAA
>BLSH010316057.1:537646-548642 GCA_018402905.1 Glandirana rugosa | reverse complement strand
GCACTGATGGGGGGCACTGGCGGGCACTGATGGGGGGCACTGGCGGGCACTGATGGGGGGCACTGGCGGGCACTGATGGGGGGCACTGGCGGGCACTGATGGGGGGCACTGGCGGGCACTGATGGGGGGCACTGGCGGGCACTGATGGGGTGCACTGGTGAGCATATGTACAGAAAGGGGCTCATTCCCTGCTGGTCTAGGGTGGCATCTGAAGGTGGCACTAGGTGCCATTCATATTGGGCACTATGCCCCTTACCTGGTGGTCTCCCTGGTGGTCCAGATCGGCTCCTTGGTGGTCCCTGGTCGGCTCCCTGGTGGTCCTGGGTGGGGACATTGCTGGTGGTCTCTGGGCAGGCTTCCTGGTGGTCTAGAGTGGCGGTCCGAGGGGGGCTGTGCTGATAAATTATCAGCACAAACCCTCCCTGTCGGGAGCAGCCGATCGGCTCTCCACTCCTCAGGTCTGCAGACCTGAGTACAGGAAAGCCGATAAACGGCTTTCATGTGTTACACTGTGACCAGCTGTGATTGGTCACGGCTGATCACATGGTAAAGTGCTTCGGATGGAAGCACTTTACCGAGCTTGGTATTGCGGGGGGTCAGACTGACCTCCCACACCACTGATCGCCGCGATGCGCGCCACCTAGGGCGCGGCGGCTTGTTATCCTGAGGACATCTTATGACGTCCAGTCAGGATAACTAAGCCACTTCCCGGCCGTCATTTTGCATACGGCGGTCGGGAAGTGGTTAAACTGTAAAAAAGCAAAACTTGATTCCTCTGTCTATCCACACAAGCAAGGTGATTGGATGAATCCCCCTGCTGGCAAATTTTATTCTGACCGCAGGACTCGGCACTGTCAGAATAAACTGATCAGCAGCTGCAGCCACTGATCAACAAGTTTTCCAACTTGTTAATTCAACAGAAGTCTATTTAATGATTGCCACACACTGATCGAAATTTGTCTGGTCCCTGCTGAACTGGTCAAATTTCGATCCATCTATATCCACCTTAAATCTACCACCCAAACTCCTGCATTAAATTAGAATAATAGGTTGCCTATGGTAAATGTTAGAATGCTGCTTACACCTTTTCCTGAATTCTATTAAAGGTAAAGTCTGTTGACTGGTCCCCACAACACAAGCTGGCAGTTACAGTTGTGCTCATAAGTTTACATACCCTGACAGATTTTATCATCTCTTGGCCATTTTTCAGAGAATATGAATGAGAACACAAAAACATTTCTTTCACTCATGGTTAGTGTTTGGCTGAAGCCATTTATTATCAATCAACTGTGTTTACTCTTTTTAAATCATAATGACAACAGAAACTACCCAAATGCCCCTGATCAAAAGTTACCCCAGTTCTTAATACCATGTATTGCCCCCTTTAACATCAATGACAGCTTGAAGTCTTTTGTGGTATTTGTGGATGAGGCTCTTTATCTTCTCAGATGGTAAAGCTGCCCATTCCTCTTGGCAAAAAGCCTCCAGTTCCTGGAAATTCTTTGGCTGTCTTGCATGAACTGCACGTTTGAGATCTCCCCAGAGTGGCTCAATGATATTGAGGTCAGGAGACGAAGATGGCCACTTCAGAACCTTCACTTTATTCTGCTGTAGCCAATGATAGGTCGACTTGGCCTTGTGTTTTGGATCATTGTTATGTTCGAATGTAAAGTACGTCCCATGCGCAGCTTCCTGACGAATGCAAATGTTCCTCCAGTAGTTTTTGATACCATATTACATTCATCTTGCCATCAATTTTGACCAAATTTCCTGTGCTTTTGTAGCTCACACATCCCCAAAACATAAGCCAATCACCTCTGTGTTTCACAGGCCTTCCTTGTTGACTCCTCTCCAAATGTAGGGTTTATGGTTGTGGCCAAAATGCTCAATCATTCCAAATTACTTTGTGCCAGAAGGTTTGAGGCTCGTCTCTGTGCTGTTTGGGGTATTGTAAGCGGGATACTTTGTGGCATTTGCGTAGTAATGGCTTTTTTTTCCTGGTGACTGGACCCTGCAGCCCATCTTTCTTCAAGTGCCTCCTTTTTGTGCATCTTGAAACAGCCACACCACGTTTTCAGAGAGTCCTGGAGTTATTTGTGGGTTTTTCTTTGCGTCCGAACAATTTTCCTGGCAAATTTGGCTAAAGGTTTGGTTGGTCTACCTGACCGTGGTTTGGTTTCAACAGAATCCCTCATTTTCTACTTCTTGATTAGAGTTTGAACACGGTTGATTGGCATCCTCAATTCCTTGGATAGCTTTTTATATCCCTTTCCTGTTTTATACAGTTCAACTACCTTTTACCGCAGATCCTTTGACAATTCTTTTGCTTTCCCCATGACTCAGAATCCAGAAACGTCAGTGCAGCACTGGATGAAAGATGCAAGGATCTATCATGAAACCAAAAACTCATTGACCTTTTATATACACACACTAATTACATGCAAACAGATCACAGGTGAGGATGGTTACCTTTAATAGCCATTCAAACCCCTTTGTGTCAACTTGTGTGCATGTTATCAGGCCAAAATCACCAGGGTATGTAAACTTTTGATCAGGGGCATTTGGGTAGTTTCTGTTGTCATTATGATTTTAAAAAGAGTAAACACAGTTTATTGATCATAAATGGCTTCAGCCAAACAATAGCCATGAGTGAAATAAATGTTTTTGTGTTCTCATTCATATTCTCTGAAAAATGGCCAAGAAATCATAAATTCTGTCAGGGTATATAAACATCTGGGCACAACTGTACATCTGTATTCTCACCTCAGATCCAGAATAGCAGGCTGCTGCTGTTTAGTAGGTCTGTGCTCACTAGCTTCCTTTTGAGTAAAAATAAAGATTGCAGAGGAAGCACAGGTCTCGCAAATGTCAGAGCTGCATAATTAAAGAGATTAAAACACCGTTTTTATTTAAATAAACATGTTATACTTAATATTTACCTGCTCTGTGCACTGGTTTTGCTCAAAGCAGCCCCAATCCTTGTCTTATGGGGTTCCCCACGGGTAAGAAGGCTTGCTCCCGATGCCACTGCCTGCATCCATTGACACAGACAGCCGGGCTATAATAGGATTTCAGTGCCCGCAGCAGGAGCTCCCACTGGCTCCTACTGCTATCTGCCCAGTGAGGAGGCAGATAGCCGCTGCTCTTATGCTCAGTGTTGGAACAAGATCTGGCTCAGGTAAGTATAAGGGGAGTGACAGGGGAATCCTGCAGCACAGAAGGTTTTTTATCTTAAAGCTTTTGTCAGCCTAAATTAAAAAAAATAAATACCCTGTTCCTTTTAAAGCATGTTATACAGCACAGTGATTGTGCTGTGTCATTTGGTCCCCTGCATCACCTGAAATACCTGGCTGATCCAGCCAGTTTTTACCCTCCCCTTTGTAAACTGACCACGGTATATCATGGCTGCTGAGCCCTGACACCGTGGTCAGTATTACCTGCCTCCATCTGCTGCATCTCCTGTCTCACCTCTGTGCTCTTCTCTGTCCTCTCCCCCTCCCCTCCCTGCCTGTCAGCTCTGTGTCCGCCCCCTCCCTTCCTGCTGCTCAAATTGGGGTTAAATTTACACTTTTATCTCAATTTATTCATGTAATGTCCCCTGTGACTGTGCTTTATAAAATAATGCAGCTATATACCTGTTTACAGAGTGCAGATCGGCGCTCATATGACCTGCCAGCTCTCTCCTCCCCTCCTGACTGACATCAGGGAGGGATCCTTGGCCCCGCCTGCTGCAGCTGTCAGGCTGAGAGGAGAGGCTTTGGGTCACATGAGTGCTGATCTGCGCTCTGTAAACAGCTATATAGGTGCATTATTTTATAAAGCACAGTCACGGGGGGGGCATTACATGAATAAACCGAGAGGATGGTGTAAATTTAACCCTGTGGGGGGTTTCAGTGTTTGCTCTACCTCCCCCATATGGAATGCCCATAAATTGTGATTCTGCCTGAAGCTGAAATACAGCCAGCCCTGAAAACTAAAAATGTAAACAAAAAAAACACTGCACTCGTAACTAGACCAAGAACTGCTGTCCACACTGGGTCTTAAAATTCTAGTGAACTACTGATTTTATCTGTCTGGATAACCTATTGTAATATACTGCACATAAAAACTCAGACTGGACTCCAAACTGTTCAGGTTCTGCTTAAACATGTGTTGACTAAGAGGGTGGAAAGAGATAACTCAGTCTACTGCTGCTCCTTTGATCTTGGGCTGGGGGCAGGGAGGTGTCCACTCTGTAATGCTTAAAGAGGAAGTAAACCCAGATGGGGTTTACTTCCTCTGTGGCCCCCTGTAAAATAGAAACCTAATGGGCTACTATGCATTGCAGTCAGTTAAAACGAGGCAGTGCCGAATCGCAAAAAGCGCTCTAGTCCTAAAGTGGGAAATCCTTCCGGGACTGAAGTGGTTAAATCAAATCCACCCTGCTTTACCTGTAGGTTAAAGTGGTTTTACAGAGTTTACAACCACTTTTAACTGCAGTAGAGAAAAGGCAAGTTGCCAGCTTTGGGCTCTGGTGGGGCTGTGTAGATATCAGGATTTGTGGACGAAAGTTACAAATCCTTTGGCAGGTTAAATGGCTTCCATTTATGCATTTCAATTGTGCTTTAAGCCGTTTTTCTAGAGTTTCTATAAAGTTTCTATAAAATTTCAATTTCTTTCTCGTCCATTGAGCGATGCAGAAGTCTTTAACATTTTGGGTTATACTGCTGTCTCAAGGAAGGGTGAACTGCGTGACAAGGTTTGAAGCTAGCCAAGGCCTCTTTCTACCAGCATGCCTCTGTAGTTTTTTTTTTTGCTAGTCTTCTAGGAGGAAAAACATTGTTTGTGCACCTTTCACAAGGGTGCTACCCTGTGAACCCCAGAGACCAGAATCTACCGATTCCTGCTGCTGAGATTAACAGCTGCATGCAAGTAGCTGCAGAGCCTATACACTGCAACCTCAGGCTATTAGCAGTTCCATCTATTTGCACAGCCAGCAATTACCTGTGTGATATTGGCATGCAGCAGTCAATTCCAGCCACAGAAATCAGAGGATTCTTTACACAGGGATTTGCAGCGTGGCTAAATGCGAGTGCCACTGGTGCTTTACAGACTAACCTGTGTTGCACATTTTTAAATTTTTTTTTTTTTTCCAATTAAGACTTCTTTAATTGCTGTTTATAATACTGCGTCCAGACTTCCCTGGATGGAGTGTTGCAGAAATAGCCTGTAAAATAGTCTTCGGGCACTATGTTCCATATGGGGTGTTTTCCATACTCTACTCTATTCTGGTAAAAGTTAGCTGCGGACTTTTTTCCAGAACTAGAGCTGGTGGCTTTACCCCTACACTTTCTGTACTGGGGGGGGGGGGGGTGGAGTGGAGTCAGGACCTGCCATTCTCAAACAGATATTCTAGGGGATACAGAGGAATAATTTAAAAAGTAAAAGCACCATGCTGCTAATTGCACCTTAAAGAGACAGGAGCAGCATTTTTTTTGAGTTAACAAACGCTTTAATACATTTTGTACGGGTGGTCTCCTTGTAGCTCCCCCCCCCATCTGTTGCCCAGTGACTCTGGCAATGTAGGCAAAGGGAACTCCCTCCATTGTTTAGTTGTGGTTCGCGCTGTGCAAGTCTCTGTCCCAGCCACTGGTACTTTCAAAAAGGCCGATTTCCCTTTTTGTCATCCCAGATGGACACTGAAAGTGTGCACTGTTATCTCACTCCACCAACTCTGGGTGGCACAGACACTCATGGTAATCCTGCATTGGCCTACAGTTTTCCCGTTTGCCAGTTTCCCATCCTTCTGTAGGTGGCTGTATAAACTAAGTTTGAAGACTTTTTGTGTCCCTGTATGAACTCTTAAGAAGATTTTACGGTGAGTACAAAATTCAATTATTCAAACTAGGTACCTGAGGAAAGCCTGTAAGAAAACACCCACATAGTCGTTTTGGGGAGTCACATTTATGTATTTTACACAGAACTATGTTTTGTAATTCTTTTAGTGTGGTAATTGATGTAATGTGTGGTGTGTGTGTGTATGTGTGTGTGTGTGTGTGTGTGTGTTTTTTAATTCTCTGATTCTCTCTTTCTCTCTCTAGAACATTCGTCCGATCAACACTGCTACTGGTCCTCCTCGATTCAGATTGCTGATGAGTGATGGGTTAAACACCCTTTCATGTATGTTTTTTTAAAATTCATTGTAGCATGTTTCTATTGCCATATGGATGGGGGAAATGGTTTCTTAATAATACAGATCTTGATTACTGACTGGCTTAACGGTAGGCAAATCTGAACTGATTTATGTATAGATCCAAGTTTTTAATACACTTCTGTATGTTGGCACCCTGTTCTGTTGAGGTAATGAAAACTGAGCTGACTTGGCACGCCAGAGGGATCATTGAATGACATGGAAATAGAACTGAACATCTTTCCCTCCAGAAAGGGAAAAACATTAGCAGCATTCTTGATCTACCCTCAGGCTGCCTATGTTTTTGTGGCCTTTTCTTGTGATCTTAAAATGCCCAACCTATGCCACGCACATGCTCAAAGCTTGAAGTGAATAAGTGAATAAACTTCAATCAGTTCTCAGTAGATGTTCAGATTCTTGGCTTTCCTATAATTTTGTATTGGCCTGTCTTTTTTTTTTTTTCTCCTCGCCTTTCAGGGCAGTATGCGTTCTCCTTTTGTAGGTCTAAATTCTTAAAAGGGGCTTTTTAGATTTTTACATTTTATGTCTTATAGGGCAAAGCCACTGCCAAATCAGAGAAGGTTTCCGGGAGGAAGTGTCCCTCTTGTAAAAACCCCTTAAGGAACTCATGGCCCAAGGTCCTTTGCAGTCCTGCATTGCGGGGCTTGTGAAAGAAGAGACCTCGTAAGAGTGCAAGGAGCTCCTTGCTTCTGTAAGAAAGGAGCTGCCGCGTACACTGGGGTCAGTACGCTCCATAATCAAGAAAAAGAGGTCTGTACAGAGCCGGAGCCCACTCTCCGAACCTCTGCCATCTACCTCTTATCAAGATGAGGAAGATTCAGAGGAGGAAAGAAGTAGCATTCCTCTTTCTGTGGGAGACTCAGAAGAGGAAGAGGTTGAAGAAGAGGGCAAATCCCCTCCCTACAAACTCTCTTTGGAGGAAGTAGAGGAGTTACTCAAAGCTATTTACCCCATGCTACAGATTCAGGAGGAGAAAACACATTTATCGGTGCACAATAAAACATATCGTGGCTTGGAGGGCACAAAGCACCCGGTGCATAAAGTCCTAACGGATACCATTAAAAAAGAATGGAATGATCCGGAAAGGACTCAGTTTTTCTCAAGATCTCTTAAGAGACGTTTTCCATTTGATGAGGAAGAGTCCTGTGTATGGAATAAGAGACCAAAAATTTACTCTGCTTTTTCACAAGTCTCTAGAAAAACGGGGGGGTCCTCAAAGATGCTATAGACAAGAGAGCAGATTCCCTCCTCAAAGCCTGGGATTCCTCCTTGTCCATTCTAAAACCAGCCATGGCCTCCATGGTGTTGGCAAAAAATTTAGAATGTTGGATCGAAAAGCTACAGGGGCATGTGGTGGCAGGCACCTCCAGGAAAGATCTGCTGGAGTCCTTTCCTACGCTCCCTTAAAGCTGTCAAGTATATGGCAGATGCTTCTGCCGAGTCCATCAGGATGACAGCAAGATCGTGTGCCCTTATTAATTCAGCAAGGAGAGACTTGTGGCTTAAGATTTGGTTGGGTGATTCTGCATCAAAAGTTAAATTGTGCAGAATCCCGTTTACAGGGGACTTAATCTTCGACCAAGAATTGGAATCCGTCCTAGATCGTACAGCGGATAAGAAAAAAGCCTTTCCGCAAAAGGTGGTGGTAGCGATGAAAAAGAAGTTTCGTCTTTTTCAACAGTCCTATAAGAGAAAGGAACAGAAGAAAACATGGGTTCCTCCGAAGGGAAGAGGCAGAGGAGGGGTGCTCTTCAGAGCCCCGGAGCAAAGCTCCAAAAAACAGTATCCTTAGCAGTAATCGGCATGGATTCAGGAAGAATCGTTTTTGCCAGACCAATCTATTAACCTTCTATGAGGCAGTGAGCTGCCATCTAGATAAAGGAAAGCCGGTATTCCTGGATTTTGCAAAGGCATTCGATACAGTTCCCCATAAAAGTTTAAGGCCTCATACACACGGACGTTTTTTGACGCCGGCGTTTTCTGGCGTTTTTTGCAGCTCTCCATGTTAGTCAATGGCCCCATAAAAACGTTGGCGTTTTTGAGCTGTAGATGGCGTCGGCGTTAGTGAGCTGAAAGTAGAACCCACAGCCATCGCGTTCTGAGACTGTAACGTTTTGGCATTTTTTTTTACACCAACGCCACAATATGCCAACAAACGCCACCTATTATTATACCGGCATTTTTTGACGCCAACGTTTTTAGGTTGAAAAATAGCAGAGGGATGATTTTTTCTAAAAAACTCCTATTGACGCTGACGCTCACTAACGCCGATGCATAACGCCGAAAAACGCCGACTTTTTTTCCTTGACGTCGGGCCCAACGTTTTGATTATTTTTTTAGAAACGTCCGTGTGTATGAGGCCTAAAAACGCAGGTCTGTCAGCATGGATCCAAGGGTGAGTACATGGGTTGAAAACTGGCTACGGGGGTGAGTCCAGAGGGTGGTGATAAATTGGGAGTACTCTTAATGGTCTGGTGTGGAAAGTGGGTTCCCCAGGGTTCTGTTCTGGGACCAATCTTATTTGATTTATTCATAAACGATCTGTAAGATGGGATAAACAGCTCAACTTCAGTATTTGCGAATGATACAAAGCTAAGCAGGGTAATAACTTCCACGCAAGATGAAGAAACCTTGCAAATGAATGGGGTGGGTAACTACATGGCAAATGAGGTTTAATGTTGGAAAATGTAAAATCATGCATTTCAGTGCCAAAAATATGCAGCTTACTCACTAGGAGGAAAACCTCTGGGGGAATCTAGGATGGAAAAGGACCTGGGGGTCCTAGTAGATGTCTCTCCCTGACAGGTACCTACCTGCAGGATCAGTGAGTGGCGGCTTTGTTTTCACTTCGTGACAGGGTGCCTGACGTGACGGGGCTAGTGCTGATGTTGACACTGATGACTCCATAGTAACATTATGTTACTGTTTTAACACCAATTTAACTTCTACCATTTTTCACCAACATATGGACTTTTTTTTTAGATCAGAATTTTTTGGTAATTGATGATCTTATCGTTTTTCATTGTTTTTAACTGTTACTTATGAAAATAAATGTGAACTTTTTTTCCAATGATGAAGCCTCACTGTGTCCTTGGACAATCCTTAGCGCTTGATTATTGCTGCACTTCACTATTAACATTTAGGCACACACACAGGTTGGACTGGATGTCTTTTTCCAACCCTACCAACAATGTAATCGTAATCATACATCACAGGAAGCAGAAGTTAATAGTTACTACATGGGTTATGCTGCCACCTTCAGGTGAATGGACACTGGCCTGAAATAAATCCCCCTCCCAGGCATAACCCCATCAAGCTCCGCTAAGCCTCAGTTTTGTGATGGTGTCTGAAGATGATGAACGATTACCCGAGTCTCTCTGAAGAGCCTTCCTCCCACCCCCCCCTGTCATTACATTTTCAGGGCCTGTTCCTAACACCCCTATCTGGGCACAAATGGACCCTAACTGGATCAGTTACTATGGCCAGCAGGCCAAAAGCTACTGTACCTGGACTGCATACAAGAGCGGGGACGTCTTATGTCTGCTGTTTTGGCACTGGATCCCGTCCGTGGGCAGTGACTTCTGACCTACTGCATATCTGATGATGATACTCGCAGGGAGCAGAAGTTGATAACCATCAACATACTGAAACTTCAAGTGGTTTGACTAGCTCTCTCGTGCTGGTCTGTTTTCAGGGTGCAGTTGGACAATGCCATTGCAGTAGCATACATTGACCATCAAGAAGGGACTGTCGAGTCATGCTGCATATGAAGAAGCAGACTTGATCTGGTCTTGAGCAAAACTTCATGTTCCAGCCATCTCCACTGTCCACATTTCTGCTGTGGATTCATATAGGATTATCTCAGCTGAATCCATGGGGAATGGTCTCTTTTCCTGGAGGTGTTCAGAGATTTGTTTGCGGTGGAGGGCACTGGATGTGGATCTCTTGGTGTCATAGATTCAACAACAAACTGGGCAAGTATGTGTCGCACACCAGAGATCCTCTTGCTATTGTGGTGGGTGCACTGGTGACTCCCTGGGATCAATTTTCTGAGAACTATGCCTTCCTTCGACTTCAACTCCTTCTTTGTCTGTTACACAGGATAAAAGTAAGATGTAGGATGTTCTGGTGATACTGATCACACTAACCTGGCCAAGGAGAACATTTTATACAGTACATCTTAGATCTCTTGTTAGCGGAGTTGTGGGCTTTTCCAGATTGTCCGGACCTGCTGTATCAGGGTATGCTATCCTATCCTATCCAACTTTACAGTTGCTGGCTTTGACGGCATAGTTGTTTGAAACCCAGGTCTTCAGAGATGGGGGTGTTTCAGACTGATTCCTACCCTTCTGCGGGCCAGAAAGTCAACCTCCAGGAAAGCATACTATTTTTTTTTTTTGGAAGGATTATTTCAATTGGTGTAAAGTTCCCTTCTCGATGGTATGTCAAGGGGCAGATTCTACCAGTCTGCTCTGGACATGTCTTTGAGTACCATCAAGGGACAAATCTCAGCCTGGCTGATTGTTTGGATTCTGGCCAAGAACATAAGGAGGGGATCGTTCAGACCTTTTTAAAAAAAAGTTTGGTTGTGGCTGACTCATCACTTAGAGCAGTGAATGGTTCTCAACCCTGTCCTAAAGTACCCCCAACAGGCCATGTGTTGTCGCCCCATCCCCCCCCCCCCCGTGCATAGCCACCTATGTGTCGTCCCCCTGTGCATAAACACCCATGTGCATAGCCACCCATGCGTCCCCCCAGTGTGCATAGCCACCCATGCGGGCCCCCTCCCGGAAGGTTTTTTTTTTT
>BLSH010316057.1:511982-530111 GCA_018402905.1 Glandirana rugosa | reverse complement strand
GGGCATTGCACATCGCCCACAGCGCTGCAGCACCTCCTCTCTCCCCCCTCTCTCCTCTCACACTGCACCGATCGGTGCGGAGAGGAGAGAGAAGCCGGCGCTTCCGCCGGCTTGTTTTACATGTGATCACGCCGTCATTTGACGGCGCGATCACGTGGTGAAAGGCCGCTCACAGCGGCCATTCACCACGATCCGTGATCAGTCGGGTCCCCCGGACCCGACGGTCATGGATGTTCCCGTGTGCGCGCCCCAGGGGGCGCGCGGGAAGCGCGATTCTGGGAGGACGTCAATAGACGTCCTCCCAGAATTAAGCAACCGCCCTGTAGACGTCAATTGTCTATAGGGCGGTTGTTAACTGGTTAAGGCATCGCTGCAATGGTAATAGTAAGGATTGGGGAGATGTTTTAGTATTGTATTAACAGGCAATCATATTTAGGGGTGGTTTTTATAAACCTTGCACTTGATATTTGTTGCGTTTTTATTAATGGCTTTCTTATTTTGCTCAGTGAGGATCTTGATCTTTTACTGCTTGTTTATCTTTCAGCTTTCATGTTGGCTACCCAGTTGAACTCTCTTGTGGATAACAATCTCCTTGCGGCAAACTGTATCTGTAAGGTCTCCCGGTACATTGTGAACAACCTTAAAGATGGAAGGTATTTAGCCCATTGCTTTCTTTGTCTGTATCAGTGAGCACACTTCTGCTTTTACGTCACCCAATTGTAGCTATACCGGTTCATGCACATGTGTATGGTCCTCCAAGGTATTTTCTGAAGTGTATCGATTTTAGCTTGTTAATATTGCATGTGTTGTCGGATGCTGCACGTTGTGTATGTCAATGCTGTTAATGCCTTATTTTTATTACTAAACTGTGCTCTATTCTGTTAATGTTTGAATACAGTATATTTAGTACTTTCAGCCTTCTTAAATATCTTTTCGGCTTGTCTGCTGTTTAGGTTAGTATCTTAAAGTTCTCAAAAAATGTGCCATTCTCCAAAGGTCCGCAAACTGCATCCAAATTTAAAAGTTGCATTTTCGCTTTTATGGCAAGCCAGTAAAATAGTTTGACAGTATTACCATTTTTTTTTTTTTTTTATCCCCCCTTCTATCCAAGCATTGTAATGGCTAAAACGGGCATAAGCATCACCAAGGGTAGTAGGTGGGTGGTTTGTAATGCAAATCAATCTTGGCCATGCACTACAGCATTGGGTAATTTTCCAGTTTTGCTACTTTTTGAATAAGAGCATGATTATACAGATCAAGCCAAATAAGGATCCTGTGTGTGGCCTTTCCTTGGCGTAATAATTTCTAATACAATCTGAGATGCCGTGCAACAAATCTTGTCTAGATATTAATGTTTTATACTGTAGTATGATGTGTGCACTGTTTTAACACATTTTAAAGTTAACCTAAGGGCAGATGTAAAAATAAAAACCTTAAACCCAATTATGTGTTCTTTAAAAAATGTGAGATTTCAAAATAAAAAGCAACCATAATCAACTAGGTGGATGCAGCATCAGTCCAGTACTGCATCTGTCCTATAAGACCGAGAACTGAGCCAGCTAATTGCTCAGTTCTTGGTCTTCACTGAGCAGAGAGTGGTGACTGCAGTGGCATGCTGAGAGGCGGAGCACTTGGCCATCTTGGTGGATCCTGACATTAAAGTTGGGATCTGTCCAGTGTCTGGACCAGCTGATTGATGCCTGCTGACAGTGGACTTTAGCTTGCTGTCAGCTGAATCTGGGTAACAGGAGTGCAGGACTAAGTGCAGTGAGCACAAGAGAAGTAGGATCAAAAGAGCTTTGGCCCTAATTCTCCTTTAATTTACTGTTATAGTTGCTATTAACTAGTAAAAGTGCCTAACGTAATATTTAATGTAATCCCCCACACATCGGTACTCAGACTCAATCAGGGATTTTCTAAATCGTACATCACAGGACACAGAGTATTTCATGTTTGACTACTTAGGTTATGCTGCCACACATGGCAATGGTGGAGTTCAAGAGGGTGCTCCAGTGTGTCGTATGCGTAAGCGAATTAAGGCTGCTCTTTGAGGGCAAACAGTTGCTTGGACCATCCTTGGATGCCTTTTAAGCAAAAGCCTACACCCCAATTCAGTAAGAACTGGAACCCCAAGTCCCCCTATTCCAGTGACCTACATTTCCCTATACGTCTTTCAGGGCAGCACTTGAGAGATCATGGCTCCTCCCACCGTCCAAGGAAACACCTCTTCCACCAAGATTTTAAAAGGAGGCTTCTTTCACCACCTGTCAGTCTTTGTGCTTCCTCCAGCCAGGAGGAACACCTGGTGTGCTTAGGGAAGCTCCAGCCCGGAAGTGAGGTATCTGGAGGGGGCGGCATCGGACAAGCTGGCACGCAACGTCATTTCCGGCCGCAAGCGCAGGGGGAGGAGGCAGGATCGGGTTGTTGCCTATTTCCGGTCCGGCACAGAGGCACTAATGGAGTCTGGAACCGGGGTTTTGCCTGTCGGGGCACTGGGAGTCCTGTGTTTTGTTTGCTTCCATGTGCACCTGTGGGAAACCCTGCAGAAGATTTAAGACTGGGTTTTTCGTTGCCTTTGTTTGCTTTGTCAGAGCTCTGAGCCAAAGAAGAGATGCCCTTCATGCAGAGCAAAATTGTCTGAGGGGTGGAAAAAGGCACTATGCCAAGAATGCATAGACTTGCTTGTTAAATAAGAAGCTACATCAGCATGCAGTGATCTTATTGCTTCAGTTAAAAAAGAGCTGCATGCCACAATCCAATCTTTTAGCTCTTCATTGGCAAACCCCCAGTCGGGTCAAACATCTACTTCAGAGTCCTTGCAAGGTCAACTCTTTCCCTCCGTGGTGGTTTTGGAGTCGGTTACCACTGCCCAGGAGACACACTCCCCTGACCAGTCCAATGAGGATTCAGAAGGAGGAGACAGTACGGAGGAGGTGCCCTCCAAGTATAAATTGTCTTTGGATCAGGTGGACGGGTTATTAAAAACAATTTATACTACTCTTCATTTGGGGGAAGAAAAGAAGGAGCTGACCCTGCATGATCGCATGTATGCAGGTCTCAGCGAGCCCAAGGGGAGCACCTTGCCGGTGCACCCGGTAATTTCTGAATATATCAACAAGTAATGGCTAGATCTGGAGAAAAAAAAAATCTTTCTTCCCTAACGCACAAAAAGACAGTTCCTATTTGAGGAAGATCCGGCGGCAGTCTGGAATAAGGTACCCAAACTGGACGTTCCTTTTTTGCAGATGTCAAGATCTACGGACCTAGTGTTTGAGGACATGGGCATCTTGAAGGACCCCATGGACAAGAGAATGGATCTCCTGCTTAAAAAAGCTTGGCAAGCCATAATAGGCAATCTTAAGCCAGCAATGGCAATTACCTGGTTTGCTAGGAACCTAGACTACTG
Organism: Glandirana rugosa; assembly: GCA_018402905.1. Taxonomy (NCBI): domain Eukaryota; kingdom Metazoa; phylum Chordata; class Amphibia; order Anura; family Ranidae; genus Glandirana; species Glandirana rugosa. The sequence continues at coordinate 526,705 of BLSH010316057.1, read as the reverse complement.
GGTCACCCAACTGAAAGCACATATTGTCGCAGATTCATCCAAGCAAGAGATTTTGGATTCATTTGGCATGCTTTCATCTGCCATAGCCTATATTGCAGATCAGCGTCTGTCTCCAATTCAGCTAGGAGAGCCCTTTGGTTAAAAACTTGGCCTGGAGACTCCGCATCAAAAAGTAAACTGTGTGGGATCCCTTTTACAGAAGATCTATTATTTGGGCCAGACTTGGACTCCATTCTGGATATAACGGCCGACAAGAAAAAATCTTTCTAGGTCAAGAAAAAGAAACGGCCGCCTAAATGTTTTTTTCAACCTCAAAGGTCTCGGGAACAGGGCGCCAGACCACAAGCGAGGAAAAGAAATTTGAGTCCACAAGAGGCTAAAGGGGGACTGCTCTTCAATCCTCCTATGCAAGCCAGTAAAACCCAATGACTCTGCACTTCCAGTGGGCGGAAGACTTCAGGGTTTTCTTCCATTCTTTCAGTGGGAAAGAATAACATCAAGTCCAAAACATCTTAACCCTACTGTCTCAAGGGTACAAGATGGAAATCTAAGAATTCTCCTGGTACAAATCTCCCGAAGGATGCTACCAGGGGTCTGGCAATGAAGACCCTCCTAAAGGATCTGATGCAACAGAAGGTGGTAGTTCAAGTAGCACCAGAAGTTTGGCAACAGGGTTTTTACTTGCATGTCTTTCTGGTAAAGAAACCTTCCGGAAGTTTTCGTCTAATTCTTAATCTGAAACTCTTGAACAGATCAGTACTGTACAGGGAGTTTTGTATGGACTCGATTTTTACAGTCAGGACCCTATTGACACAAGAATGCGTCATGGTGTCACGGTTTGACAACCACTTTAACCACCTATTTTGGAGTTTTTGCAAGCTGGCTCTAACAAGGTTTGGCAATTAGTACACTAAAAGTGCAAGTGGCGGCTTTAGGTGTCTTTCTGGAAAGATCTATTGCCTCTGAGCAATTGGTTATAAGATTTTTTTTTTTTTTTTTTTTAAGCCTTGGCCAGGGCCAGGCCAATAGAAATAAAGAATTTTCCAAAATTGGATCTCTGTGGTGCTTCAGGCTTTGACAAAGCAACCATTCGAGCCACTGGAATCTATTTCCCTAAGGAATTTGACACTCAAGGCAGTATTCCTACTGGCCATAACATTTGCAAGAAGAGTGAGTGAGCTTCATGCGCTCTCAATAAGAGAACCTTTTTCTGTCCATTTTCAAAGATAGGGTTGTTCTCAGAAGGACCCAAAGTTTTTGCCGAAAGTAGCATTGATTAGAAATCGTGCTCAAGACATTATCCTTCCTATTTTCTGTTCTAATCCCTCAGGAGAGAAAGAGAGGGTTTTTGATAATTTTAGATGCAAGAAGAATTCTCTTGAGTTACCTAGAGGTAACGAGAAGTTTCAGATCTTCAGATTCCCTTTTTGTTCTTTTCGCTGGTAATGGAAAAGGGTGTCAAGCGTCTAAGGGATCTTTAGCCAGATGGCTCAAGTTGACAATTTTGGAAGCATGTGCTAAAATGGATTTGTCTCCCCCCGACGGGAATCAGAGCAAACTCTACTATAGCTCTCGCAACCACATGGGCAGAAAAAGCTGGTGCCCCCCCAGAACAGATCTGCAAAGCAGCCACGTGTTTTTCTTTGACGTTTGCCCGTCATTACAGGTTGGACCTTTTTATCAGCAATTGATCAGGCCTTTGGCAGAAAGGTCCTGCAAGCTGTTGTTCCACCGTAAAGGGGCAAGTCTCTGTTATCCTCAAGTGCTGCACTGAAAGACGTTTAGGGAAAATTCAAGTTAGACTTGCTGGTAACTTGTTTTCCAGGAGTCTTTCAGGACAGCGACAACCCGCCCTCATGCTATATGCATGTATTACTGTGACTAACTATGTTGTGCTTATATGTTCCAGTATGGGCCAGAGGTACTCTGCTACAACTGACAGGTGGTGGGAGAAGCCTCCTCTTAAAATCCTGGAAGAGGTGTTTCCTTGGACGGTGGGAGGAGCCACGATCTCTCAGGTGCTGTCCTGAAAGACTCCTGGAAAACAAGTCTAACTTGAATTTTCCTACAGTGAAGGGGACATCTACTGACCTTTGCAAATGCCTGTCTCTCTTTGGTGGTTTGTTGAGGACTGGAGTTATCACCTTTTTGGGGGGTGTCTGAGCCACCTGCTTCTTGGGGACCACTTGGCTCAGAAATGGACATCGAATGTCCAGTTGACAGTAGAAGTCCTGGAGAGGTTCAACTGGTTGCTCAACCTTCAAAAGTCTGTCAAAACGTCTGGAGTGCTTTGATAGTCTTTGATGTGGCACCATGTGATGGTATTGCATCTGCTGGAGAATTGCTTGCCTCTTCTACCCCAGATGGAGTCGCTGAGGTTGTTGGAAATTCCCTTGATTAGGCCTGCATAAGGGTGCTAAGGAACCTGTTAGCTGCCTTTTGATGAGGTCCCTTAGGCCCAGTTTCACTCCAGAGCTCAGCAAGACAATATCCTTTACTTAGACCTGATAATGCATCTGACTCCCAAAACTAGGTTGGCTTCAGAATGGTGGATGTCCACTTTTTTGGGGTCCTTTCATTAGGTCGGAGTCTGAAAATGCCACAGCTGTGTAACACATCCGTCATCAAAGAGGGGTAAGAAGTCACGTGCTGCTCAGGAAAAAGCCGGCCCCATCTTGTATGGGTCAGAATTGTGTGCTGCTGCAGGTGGTAATATGTGATTCTGCATCTGCTGATGAAGTCCTGCCCCTTGGGATGTAACGTGTACAGAGCTGAAGGAATGACGTGACATCACCCACGGCCTTCACTGTTTTTGTTTAATAGGAACGCTCGTACATCAGGCATTGGGTCACAGTGCCATGTTTGTAAGTTTTTACTTTTTAAATAAATATTTCTATGCAGAGAGCAATATATCTCTCTCTTTATTGTATGTGTCATGCTTCTTGGAGCTTCGGTATACCTATTGAGGAGAATTGGATAATCAGATCTATACGTGTCCCTGCTGCCTTTGCTGGTTGTCTGCTCCCAGATGGACTGACTCCATTGATGAGGATTTCAAGTGTTTTTGCCCTATTTGGGAAGGCACATTTGACCCATCTGTTAAGTCAGGGTTCCATTTCATGAGGTGAGCTGCCAGCTTTATCTATGGTGGAGGTTCTGCACAATTTCACCTGCTTGAATACATGTAGAAGCACAAGTGGACACCTGTTGGGAATCTGTGTGCCCTGCTTCATATGAACTTTTTTATATTTCATTGTGTGCAATTTATTTGTTCTTAATGCTGTACTATAACTTTTACTTTTATATTCTGATCGCACTGGCTTGGCCTAGAAGGAAATGATATGCATACATTGTAAATCTCTTGGCATTCAAGCCGTGGCCTCTTCCAGGTCCGCTAGTTATGCTGTTAGCAGGGTCCCATCTTCCATCCTTCTTTATATTGGCTGGCTTTTACAACATGACTGCCCAACATGAAGCCCAAGTCCTGATGGATAGGGGTTGACATCATTCCTGACCTCCCATGAAGGTGTATCCTCATACAAGTAAATCCTTCCTTCTATACCTGGTGTTCGGGCACGCAGGTTTCATCCCTGACAGTATGTCATGGTGCATTTTGGCTGCTGTTTGGTGTGGCGAGGCCTATGGCTTTAACAAGGGGCAGATATAGGCTGAAGCTGTTTGTTTTAGAGACCTATTGCATCTCATTGATAGGTAAAAAGTCCTTGTGCAAGGTGTTGCACGGATTGTGCCCCCCTTTTTGTCTCATTGGGACTATTAACTTTGTCTCATCTGTTTTACAGGCTTCTCCTTTTAGCACATCTTCAAGAGATTCCCGTGTGTGTGTGTGTGTGTGTGTGTGTGTGTGTGTGTGTGTGTGTGTGTGTGTGTGTGTGTGTGTGTGTGTGTGTGTGTGTGTGTGTGTGTGTGTGTGTGTGTGTGTGTATTGAAATAGTTGTACACATAGTACAGATACATCCTTTATGTGTTACATAGAAAATAACAAACTTGGTACTAAACTGTGTGGCACTTTGCAATTTAGTGCCCAAAACCGTTTTTATGTTTTGCTTTTAACCACTTTGTATCCGGGCCAATTCCAACATTAAGCTCCTACATGTAAAATTCAATTTTTTTTTTTTTGCTAAAAAATTACTTAGAACCCCCAAACATTATATATATTTTTAGCAGAGACCCTATAGAATAAAATGATGGGTGTTGCAATTCTTTGTGTCACGGTATTTGCACAGCGGTTTTTTAAGTGCAATTTTTTTTGGAAAAAATATACTTCAATGAATAAAGAAAAAAACATAACTCCATGTTTACCCCAATTTTTTGTATATTGTGAAAGCTGTTACTTTGGGTAAATAGATGCCTAACATCATGCATTAAAATTGCATCTGCCTGTGGAATGGCAGCAAACTATGGTGCTTAAAATTCTCTGTAGGCTACAATTAAATACCTTTTACAGGTTACCAGTTTAGAGATACACATCTGGTAGAATTATTGTTCCCGCTCTGTCATTCGTGACAATACCTTGCATGTGTGGTGCGATAACCATTTACATATGCATGCGGGAATAACCTATGCGTTTGCATTTGTGTCTAAGCACAGGTGGACAGGGACGATGTTTAATTTTTTTTTTTAAGGATTAACTTTATTCCTACCACAAGGGATGAACAACATCTGAGCTTAGTCACCCAAATCACTTCTGCTAGAAATGGAATCACCAGCTGAAAAATTCCATACTGGAATGATGCCTGTAGGTGCAGGCATCATTCCGGTATAACTACTTCAACCCGAGGACATGCATGGACGTCCTACAAGTGGGAAGTAGTTAGAGTATCTCCACTTTGGTTGAGAAACAATTATTCCCCTCTGCTCAATGTACGTTGCAAGGATTTTAACAAACTTGATTGCAAATTCCATTGTCTGTGGTCATGTGCAAAGTGGATAAGAATGGGAGTGATTTTACAATTGTCCGCTGCTGCACTTGCAAGGTTCTAAGGAGAAAACTGGTAGGGTCTGCATCCCTTAATGCAGGGTACACACAGGTTGAAATTTGGCTGGTTCAGCGGCAACTGGCCGGCATTTGGTCAGTGTGTATAGGATAGCTGTCTATCGGACAGAAGCTGGTCTCGCCACCGGCTTTTGTCAAAGGGGCATGCTGGAAAACCAGCATCTGATTAATTTACATGCTTTGTATAGGAGTCTCAGCACTGCTATAAGTGTAGCTGGATGTTTAAGATTTTGTATGTATGGCACGAAGGAGACACATTGAGGGGTCTTAAGGTAAATTAATATCAAAGATATAATTCTGTTTCTGTCCGAAATCTGTTTAAATTCAGACACCTCCAAATCAAGCGATACCCTTGTTGCGCTTTACGCGCGAGGTTGTCTTTTTGGTGGCCCTTACCTCGACTCAGTTTCCCAGTCTCGCACTTGACTTTGCTTTCCTGCAAGGAACTTTTCCTGGTTCTTCACCAGAATGAGTTGCGAGAGTCCTGCCATTACCATAAACCTGGAGGTAGCAACATAATAGTCCATGAATATGAATTTCTTTTTGTCCTGTGAATCACTCAAAGAAAAGGGTTTTACAGGTAAACCAAAAATCCTAATAGTTCTTACAGGCACTAGAGAATCTCTTGGATGGGATGTTTCTTCCTTATTGTCCAGTCACAGGCTGGTAAGGGGGGTCCAGAATGCATATCCTAACTGCATTGTAGTCTTCAGGAAGTTCCAGAGCAGTGAACTCCAAACTGCGGCCCTGGGGACAGATGTGGCCCTTTGCTTGCCCTTTATCTGGCCCTTGGGGCACTATTGCTCATACTGATAAAACACTATTCTGCCCACTCACACCATCAATGGGACCCCATTTCTCCCACTGACAATAATCAATAATGGAGCACTATTCCTCCCAATGATACCATTGATTTGGCACTGCTTCCCCCCCCCCCCCCCCCCCTAATAACAAATGTGGCGATGTTTACTCCCAGTGATGCCAGGAAAATCTTCTGTCCCGCTGGCCTTAGTCTGCCTCCCCCTCAGTAACCCCCCCCTTTGTTTGGAAACCCCTGGTCCAGAGGGCTACAACCATTATTTGAGGATTGCAATTATAAATATGACTTTATTGAATGAATGTTATTTAATCATCTGCTTTCAGACGCGTGGTCATAGTAATGGAGATGGAAGTACTGAAGGAAGCAGATTCGGTTAATGGGAAGATTGGGAATCCTCAACCTTACAATGATGGTAACATATATATATATTTTTTTCTTATTTGTAGGTATAATGAACTTCTCTGTCCATTCAAATATGTCCACATTATTTCAAGTGGCTTTTAACATTCTTCATACCTTGATAATGCTGAAATTAACCTTCTCTATTCTTCATCCTTTGATATGCCTTTTTAAGCTTCATCTTCACAAGAAAGATTTGGATATTTATACTTTTCTTAAGGTGTATTTGGTAACGTAACATGAACTACAAACTGTACCACATGATGACAACGTGAGAGAAGTTTGTTTGAAATCTTTGCAAATTAAAAATAAAAAAAATAAAAAAATCACATGTACACCAGTATTCACAGCCTTTGCCATACCACTCAAAATTGAGCTCAGGTGCATCCTGTTTCCTCTGATCATCCTTTGTTTCTACAACTTGAGTGAAATCCACCTGTTGGAAATTTGGTTGTTTAGACCTGATTTGGAAAGGCACACACCTGTCCTAAATAAAGTCCCACAGTTAACAGTGCATGTCAAAGCACGAACCAAGCCATGAAGTCCAAGGCATTTTCTGTAGACCTCAGACAGGATTGTACTGGGGCACAGATCTAGGGAAAGGTACAGAAAAGTTTCTGCGTCCCAATGAGCACAGTGGCCTCCATCCATAAATTAAGTTTTGGAACCACCACTGAGCGATCGGGCGAGAAGGGCCTTAGTCAGGGAGATGACTAAGAACCCGAAGGTCGCAGAGCTCCAGCAATTCTCTGTGAAGAGAGGAGAACCTTCCAGAAGAACAACCATCTCTGCAGCACTCCACCAATCAGGCCTGTATGGTAGAGTGGCAAGATGGAAGCCACTCCTCAGTAAAAGGCACATGACAGCCTGCCTGGAGTTTGCCAAAAGTCACCTGAAGGACTCTTGGTCCACGAGAAACAAAATTCTCTGGTCTGATGAAACAAAGATTGAATTCTTTTGCCTGAATGGCAAGCATCATGTCTGTAGGAACCAGGTACCGCTCATCACCGGGCCAATGCCATCCCTACAGTGAAGCATGGGGGTAGCAGCATCGTGCTGTGGGGATGTTTTTCAGCGGCAGGAACTTGAAGACTACTCAGGATTGAGGGAAAGATGAATGCAGTAATGTACAGAGACATCCTTGATGAAAACCTGCTCCAGAGCGCTCTGAACCTCAGACTGGGGTGAAGGTTCATCTTCCAACAGGACAAAGACCCTAACCACACAGCCAAGCTAACAAAGTAGTGGCTACGGGACAACTCTGTGCATTTCCTTGAGTGACCAGACTTAAACCCGATTGAACATCTTTGGAGAGATCTGAAAAATTCTGTGCACCGACACTTGGTGGGCCAAGCTTGTAGCGTCATATTCAAAAAGGTGTGAGGCTGTTATTGGTGCCAAAGGTGCTTCAACAAAGTATTGAGCAAAGGCTGTCATTACTTATGTACACGTGATTTTTTTAAAAATTTTTTAACCCCTACAGATCCGCGCTATTGCCGAAGTACGGCTCCAGCGCGGATCTGAAATGCCGGGACGACGTCCATGGGCGTCGTCCCCTGTGCACGCTCCTGGCGCGCCCCCTGATGACAGCGGCGGCGCGCGCGTGCCCGTGGGTCGGGCGGACTCGATGTCCGCCCGAGACCCGCCGATCTTTTAGCAGCCTCAGAACGGGGAACCTCCGATGTAAACATGGTGGTTCTCCATTCTGTGACAGGGGACATACCAGATCTACTGATCCCTGTCACTGGGATCAGTTAGATCTGTTATGTCCCGGCCAGCCCCACCCCCCCACAGTTAGAACACACCCAGGGAACAATGTTAACCCCTTCACTGCCCACTGCAGGTTAACCCCTTCACTGCCCATGACATTTACACAGTAATCGGTGGATATTTAAATTTCTGATCGCTGTATAAATGTCATTGGTCCCAAAAATGTGTAAAAAATGTCCGACATTTCTGCTGAAATATCGCAGTCCCGATATAAAAATCGCAGATCGCCGCTATTACTAGTAAAAAAATAAATAATTAAAAACTCCATAAATCAATTCCCAGTTTGTAGATGCGATAACTTTTGCACAAACCAATCAATATACGCCGATTGCGATTTTTTTACCAAAAATATGTAGAAGAATATATATCGGCCAAAACTGATTAATCATATATTTTTAAATGGATTTGTACTTTAGCAAAAAGTAAAAAATATTATTATTTTTTGCAAAATTGTCGCTCATTTTTTGTTTATATCGGCGATCAGAAATGACGCAGAGGTGATCAAATACCACCAAAAGAAAGCTCTATTTGTGGGGAAAAAAGGACGCAAATTTTATTTGGGTACGACGTCGCACGACCGCGCAATTGTCATTCAAAATGCGACAGCGCTGAAAGACAAAAATTGGTCTGGGCAGGAGGGGGGTTTAAGTGCCCAGTAAGGAAGTGGTTAATATATTTGCAAAGCTCTCAAACAAACTTCTTTCACGTTGTCATCATGGGGGGTTATTTGTAGAATTTTGAGGAAAATAATGAATTTAACCCATTTTGGAATAAGGCTCTAACATAACAAAATGCAGAAAAAGTGAAACGCTGTGAATACTTTCCAGATGCACTGTATACAATAACCTATTGCATTGTTTATGCCCCTTCAGACCAACTCCCTCCCACACAGTTTTATATTTTTGTTTATCTTTTCTACCCCCCTCCTTTTTATCCATATTTACTGTTTTCTTCTCATTTGGACTATTTACGCCAGTTTTTTTTGTTGCTCTGTATAAAATGCCCGGTTTTTAAGAAGTCACGAACGCTTTGCTGTGCCCCGCCAGTGCTTCACTGGAGTGCCAGTGGCCTACTCAGGCTCTGTGGTATGCTGAGAGTCTAAACCAATTGCCAGTCGGGCATCTGGGCGTATCACAACATTGTTGGGCTCTCAGCAGCACCTGAACCTGCTCTGACGTTCGCCTAGAGAGCGCTTTGGTCGCCTAATCTGGGTCACAGGAGTGCAGAACTAAGTACACTTTGGTTATCCATAGGAGAAGGATTGCCATAAGAGCTTTGACAATACTTCTACTTTAATAGAATAGGAGAAGGGTTTATCACTTATTGGGTTTTTTTTTTTTTTTTTTGTGCCCAGCTGGCGTGATTTCCCTTCATTTCATGTTCTAGAGATGCAGGAAATTAAACTGTCATAGGAAAAAGTGCCCACACTGGAAAAATTTCCCTCACATATTGCTCTATTTCTGTGACAAAGATCACTAAAACAAATAAGAGAATCATACTAGTTGGGATACAATAGGCAAAAACTTACTTGATAAAATATCTAACTCTTATACATGCATGTATTATTTAACACATCTGATACCCAGATTGTAAGTGGGGTGCTGCAGTTTGTTTTGCGTATTTTTGGTTCCCATAGGGCAAGATTATATATTTTTGGGTGACACATGAAACAAACCATACCACATTCAGGGGGATTCATAAAGGGTGACTACTACTACTATCTATTTAAAACTCTGTCATGCCTCCACACGACAAATATTGGTGCTTGCCCTGAATTTATGTACTTTTTATGGAGCCAGGCATAGATGTTTGCCGTGCGGAGGTGCAATGATAGACAATATGGACACCTCATGCTTAGTGTAGCTTGGCTCTCTCCCCAAAATTTAAACAAATTGTATGTCCTTTTTTCCCCACAAATAGAGCTTTCTTTTGGTAGTATTTGATCACCTCTGTGGTTATTTATTTTTTGCACTAGACCGACCATTTTTGAAAAAAAACAAAAACAATATTTTCTCTTTCGTTCATCGACAGGCACAGCGACTCTTAGGACTAAGTGGGTTATACTGCCCTTTTCAGGGGTTTACTAGGCAGAACAAGCAGTTCTAACAGAAAAAAGAACAGTAACAGACGCAGCCCCTCCCAGGGGGCAGTCCTCACTGGCAGATAACCCCACACCCAGGTCTGCTAGCTCAGTTTTTTCTGCCTAATGCAAGGAGTTGCATGGAGGCTCCCTGTTGGGATCTGTGGTACCTCTCTGGTCCACTTCATCTGTCAGGAGACAGCCTCACAGATGAAGACTTCAATCAAGCAGCCGTGCTGGGGAACAGGCTGGGTCTCGGATCCAGGTGGTAGTCTCCCCAGCCGGCCATCACACGCTAGACCGGATGCTTTGCGCTGGGTCGACCGCGATCCGGACGGGGTGGCCCCGCGGGTTAAATGCCCGCCGCCACACGCACTGCGCCCTGGGCCGACAGCTCCCTCCGGCCTAGCCGGCAGCGTGAACGCTGTCTCGGGTGGGATTCCCGCACCGCCCGTCTAGATGGGGTAAGTATGCTCCCCCTCGGGGGTCCGGGGGGGGGAGCTGGCGGGCCCCCCTCCGGAGTTTCAGGGTAGCAGGTGGTCCTCCCCCCACGCCCTAGAGGTCCCCCCTCCACACCTCGTGCTGTGGCGGTCGGCTTGCTCGGCGGCCATTTTGCCGGGGTCTGGCTGCCATTTTCCTGTAGCTGGCCGCATGGTAGCCTGTGGAACGGCCGGTGGCCGCTGTTCTATATGGTGTTTGGGCGGCCATTTTCCTGTTGTCTCTGCACCTTGATTTGGCCTGTGTGTGCCAGGGGGCGGTCCTGGTCGCGCTGGTGCCGTTTTACTACCCCCCCCCCCCGCACGGCCGGATTTCCCTGGGCAGCAGTGAAGGACAGGAGGCGAGCGGGCAGCGGGGCAAGCGACTCTTTTCCGGGTCGGGTGGTGAGTCCCTCCGGGGTGCCCCTTGTGCCCAGCCTTGCTCAGTTGTGGGGTGGGGGGCAGTGGTCTCCTGGCATTGGGCCTTGTTTGAGCGCTGCCAGGGTGGGGGTCAGGGGAAGCCGCTGTGGGACCGGACCTCTGTGCCTGCAGCCAGCGCTTAAGGGACCCCATCCCTTATAGACGCCAGGTCGACAGTCCAGGAAATGTTTGTTTCCCGAGATCCCTGATGCTCCTGATAGCGGGGATGAGTGTGAGACGTCTGCTGCTGCGCACGGGAGGGCACTAGTAGACTCTCTGATCACCTCATAGCGTGGTACCCTGCAATTGGAAGACCAGGCGGGACCCCATCAGGGGGTGCCCGGCCCCTTCGGGTCACATAGACCGGCCTGTACGGTTCAGGTCTTCCTGTGTGTGGATTTTCTGGAACAGGTTTTTTTATAGGGACTGGGCTCGGCCTCAGAGCCCCCATCCCCGCTGTGTGCTATGCTTTTGGGGAGGAACTGTTGAAGTGGTCATCTCCACCTGTGGTCCCCGCACCCGTACCCCCAACCCCCGTGTCCCGCTTGAATAGGGTGACCACTATCCCGGTGGAGGGCACACCGTCCTTTTAGGGACCCGGCTGAGAGGAAGGCTGAAGCTTGCGTCATATCCCTGTTTGTTATGACGGGATCAGTCAGGCGGCCCGTTGTGGCTTCTGCGCTGGCATCGCACAACACTCACCATGTGGATATAGCGAGTTGAGCAACACTCAGGCTCCCCCTGATTGCGTGGGTCTCACTGGTCAGCTTCTCCATGGGCTACAGTATCCGTGTGATGCAGCCCTGGACACGGCCCCCCTTATGTCCAAGGCGTCCGTGGTCTCTGTGTGGCCAGGCGGTGGCCTTGGCTGTAGTTCTGGTCGGCGGACCAAACTTAAGGGGCCCTGGCTTACTTGCCTTTCCAGGGTGGGTGGCTCTTTGGGCCTCAGTTGAAATTCTTAACCTCGCAGGTGGGAAGAGTACCTTTCTCCCCAAGACTAGGAGTATTGCATCCCCCATCCCCCCGCTCCTCGAGCAAGAGTTCGAAGCCCGTGGAACAGAAGAGTCCCTGGCAGCGTAACCGTGCCAAGTTAGGGGACGAGGTCTCCGCATGTCAGATTGCCTCCACCCGGCTCTTGGGGGAGAGACGTCTCCTGGGGTTTGCAGATGGGGGGGGGGGGGGTGTCCTGCATTTCGGACCACTGGGACGAGATGGTCTGGTCGGACTACAGAATAGAGCTTCGTTCCCGCCCCTCAGACACGCTATTTGCCTCCAACCTGCGGCAGGCTGCGGGCCCTATTTCAGGGCCGTACAGGACCTGTTTGGTCAAGGGCGGTCGTTCCCGTTCCGCACGCGTAGCGTTCCCAAGGGTTTTTTTTGTTCCAACCTTTTTGTGGTTCCGGAGAAGGATGGGGTTCGTCCCATCCTGGCTCTGAGGGACCTCAACAGGTTTGTGCCGGTCCGCAGGTTTTCGGATGGAATCGGTCCGCTCGGTGGTAGCGGCCCTGCACCAGGGTGTTTTTTCCTGGCCTCCCCCGACATCAAAGATGCATACCTGCATGTTCCCATCTGCGCTCAGCACCAGTGCTTCCTGCACCTTGCTGTTGGAGAGGATCACTACCAGTTCGTAGCTCTCCCATTTGGCCTGGCCTCGAGTCTTTGCCAAACCGCTGGCCCCGGTTCTGGCTCTACTGAGGCAGAGGGGCATTGCGGTGGTGGCTTGTCTGGAGGATTTTCTCCTGCGAGCGGAGTCTGCTCCAGCGCTCAGGGCCAATGTGGCGATCACTCTGCACGAGTTCGGATGGGTGATCAACCTTCCAGAGTCGGTTCAGATTCCGTCTCACCGCCTGCAGTATCTGGAGCTGATCTTAGATCCAGCCAGGGCGAAGATTTTCCTTATGCCTACCAAGCGGCAGCCGCTTCAGTCTGCGTTTCGGACCCTGCTGTCCCAGAAATGGGCCTCTTTCCGTTTTTTGCACGTGGGTCCTAGGCCTCATGGTGGCCCCCTTTGAGGTGGTCCCTTACACTCACTACCACACCTAGGTTCTGCAACGGGACATTTTCCTGAGATGGGACAGGTTCCCATCTTCCCAGGATCAGGTGATCAGGATGGATCACTAGGTAAGGGCCTCGCTACTCTGGTGGCTGCGGTCCCCGGCTCTTCGGTCGGTAAAGTTTTTCCTCCCCCTTCACTGGACGGTGATCACAACGGATGCCAGCCTGACAGGCTGGGGCGGAGTCTTGGGGCTGCTCTCAGCCCGGGGACGGCGGTCTCTGGAGGAGTCTCGTCTCCCGATCAATGTCCTGGAATTGTGGGTGTTTTTTTTGGTGCAGCCTCTCCCATCGGATCGAGGCTGCATGGGTGCCCTGTCCGGATTAAGTCGGACAATGCCACCACTGTGGCATACATGTATCACCAGGGCGGGATGAGAAGCTCTGCTGCGGCCTCGGGGTAGTTTCCATTCTGCGTCAGAAAGTCACATTTCGGCAATCTTTGCCGTTCACATGCCGGGCATGGAAAGTTGGCAGGCGGACCTCAAGGAGGGTGGTCCCTGCACCCAGATTTGTCTGAGATGGGGTGCTCCGGACGTGGACTGGCTAGCGTCCTGTCTCAATCGGAAAGTGAAGACCTTCGTGAGCTGAATGTGGGTTCCCTTGGCAGGACGTGGTGTATGCTCTTGTGGCTCCGTGGGCTCGGTATTGACTCATCCAGGCCTTTCCTCCTCTTAAACTGCTTCCGCGCCTTCTGTGCAGAATAGGAGCGGAGGGAATAGCGACCATGCTGGTAGCCCCAGATTGGACAAGGCTTTCTTGGTACGCTGTTGTAGTACGAATGGTGGTGGGCGTCCCTTGGCAGCTTCCGCCTCGCGAGGCTCCTCTGTCCCAGGGGCCCACCTGGCATCCTGCTTTACCTTCTCTGGCTTTAACGGCCTGGCTATTGAATCCCAGGAGTTGAGGGATCGAGTTGTCTCAGACTCTGTTATTCCCACCATGCTGGAGGCACATAAGGCCACTTCTTGTAAGATTTTTTTCCACCGCACCTGGAAGGCTTAATTCGCCTGGTGCGAACCCAGGGAGTGGACCTCTCGGGTTCTGGCCTTCCTACAGAAGGGGCTCGACCAGAAACTGGCGTTGTTCACTTTCAAGGGTCAGGTTTCTGCTTTGGCAATCTTTTTTCAGCGTCCTTTGACGCATTCATTGATCCGTACTTTCATGCAGGGGGTTCGACACGTCACCCCCTACCAGGTACGGTCGTCTTTGGCGCCATGGGACCTGAATTTGGACCTCTCTGTACTTCAGAAGCCGCCCTTTGAAAATATCAGGGAAATCTCTCCATTTGCTTTCGCAGAAAGTAACTTTTCTGGTGGCTATCGCATCCACTCGGCGGGTGTCTGAGTTGGTGGCTCTGTCTTGTAGGTCTCCTTATCTGGTCCTACATAAGGATAAGGCGGTCTTGCGCCCGTCTCCTTCTTTTTTGCCAAAGGTGGTGTCCTCTTTCCACATCAATGAGGACATTGTCCTTCCTTCGCTATTGTCCTCTTCGCTCCTCCCAAGACCTCCTGCTCTCCAGCTCCCTCATCACCTCCTCGCCTCCAAGACTTCTCCCGAGCCTCTCCCATCCTCTGGAACTCACTACCCCAATCAGTCAGAATGTCCCCAAATCTATCCACCTTCAAGCGATCCCTGAAAACTTTTCTCTTCAGGGAAGCCTATCCTGCCACCACCTAATAACTACACTCCTTT
>BLSH010316057.1:467008-487971 GCA_018402905.1 Glandirana rugosa | reverse complement strand
TGAAAACCAGTCAGTATCTGGTGTGACCACCATTTGCCTCACGCAGTGCAGCACATCTCCTTGCATAGAGTTGATTAGGTTGTTGATTGTGGCCTGTGGAATGTTGGTCCATTTCTCCAAAATGGCTGTGCGAAGTTGCTGGATATTGGCAGGAACTGGAACACGCTGTCGCATATGCCGATCCAGAGCATCCCAAACATGCTCAATGGGTGACTTGTCCAGTGAGTATGCTGGCCATGCAAGAACTGGGGTGTTTTCAGCTTCCAGGAATTGTGTACAGATCCTTGCAACATGGGTCCGTGCCTTCTCTTGCTGTAACATGAGGTGATGGTCATGGATGAATGGCACAACAATGGCCCTCGGATATAGTCATAGTATTTCTGTGCATTCAAAATACCATCAATAAAATGCATCTGAGTTCATTGTCCATAGCATACTCCTGCCCATAACACAACCCCACAGCCCCAATAGGCCTCTCGTTCCACCACGTTGACATCAGCAAACCGCTGTGTGATAAAACTGCACATTTTAGAGTGGCCTTTTATTGTGGCCAGCCTAAGGCACACCTGTGCAATAATCATGCTACCTAATCAGCATCTTGATATGCCACACCTGTGAGGTTGATGGATTATCTTGGCCACGGAGAAGTGCTCACTAACAGATTTAGACAGATTTGTGAACAATATTTGAGAGAAATAGGCCTTTTGTGTACATAGAAAAAGTCGTAGATCTTTGCGTTCAGCTCATGATAAATAGGTACTGTTCGGGTAACACGTTGGCCACGGATTACTTTCCAGGTCCAGAGCTGCTGTTATTGCCTCGGCACTTTCCCTGTCTTTAAAGACTCCATGAACATGCCAATCAGACCGAGAACCAGGGAGCTACCCAATTTACATTGGTTGCTGAGCACCTTTTATACTTCCCCACTTTTTCCTAGTTTCCGCCACGGAAGGGAAAAACACCATAGGACTAATAGGTGACTTTATCCGGGTACAGTGTCAGGCACACACTCTGTGCTTTCTTACTCACCATGCAAGCAAGCAGTTCCCTGCTGCTGCTTGCATTATACCACATGAACCTACAGCCTTTAGTCCATTCCTGCTTTCCACCTAGCGTCGGTATATATACCAGCACATAAAATTCCACTCAATATACTAATAACTTCAATATGTATAACATCTCAATCACAAAAATACACCTGTAATTTACCTATGCAAATCAAACATATGTGATAAATAAGTAACATATATAGTAATCCCACTGTCACCTGGAGTGTATTAACAATAGTGAATCAACCAAAAGTCTAGTGCAGTCCAAAATAATAGTGCAAGTCTAATGTGACTCTTCTGTTATGATTTTTTTTTTTCCCTGATTCATCTCCCTGTCAAAAGTGTGTACATGAAAAAATTCTCACCAGATGTTTATGACCCCTTATTAACCACTTCCCGACCGCCGTATGCAGAATGACGGCCGGGAAGTGGCTCAGTTATCCTGACTGGACGTCATATGACGTCCTCAGGATAACAAGCCGCCGCGCGCCCGGGGGGCGCGCATCGCGGCGATCGGTGGTGTGGGAGGTCCGAAGCACTTTACCATGTGACCAGCCGTGACCAATCACGGCTGGTCACAGTGTAATACAGGAAAGCCGTTTATCATGCAAGTGACATACTGCTCAGTGCCACCTTCACTCAGTGCCACCTTCAGATGCCACCCTAGACCACCAGGGAATGAGCCCCCTATCAATGTATATGCCCACCAGTGCCCCTATCAGTGCCCCTATCAATGCATATCAGTGCCATCTATCCCTGCCTATGAGTGCCAATCAGTGCTGTCAGTGCCCATCAGTGCCGCTTAGCAGTGCCCATCAGTGCTGTATATCAGTACCCGTCAATGCTGCTTATCAGTGCCGCCTAACAGTGCTCATCATCGCTGCATATAAGTGCCACCTCATCAGTGCCAATCAGTACTGCCACATCAGTGCCCGTCAGTGTAGCCTCATCAGTGCCCACCAGTGAAGGAGAAAATTTACTTATTTACAAAGTTTTGTGACAAAAATAGAGAATTTTTTTTTTTTCAAAATTTTCAGTCTTTTTTTTATTTGTAGCGCAAAAAATAAAAACCGCAGGGGTGATCAAATACCACCAAAAGAAAGCTCTATTTGTGGGAACAAAATGATAAAAAATCTGTTTGGGTGCAGCGTCGCACGACCGCGCAATTGTCATTCAAAGCGCAACAGCACTAAAAACTGAAAATTGGTCTGGTAGTAAAGTGCATAGTATTGAAGTGGTTAAATAGATCATATGAGCCCAATGTAATACCTCCGAAGACCACCAGGCACCTGCTCTCCTTCAACTTTAGCACAGTTATACATTCCAATCCCTCAGCTAGGGCTAAAACTTTACCAGTTCTTTCTTGGAATCAATTTCCCCCAGTGGTAGGTTTGGACGACTCCTCATGGGCATGTTTTTTGGAAGATTTTTCTCTAAAATGGTCATTTTAGTCTGGTCAGTACATGGATTCACACCCCTCCAGTGGGTGTTTACCCCTTGGGGGAGAGAGGAATGCTGTTTGTTCCTTGTGGCTCTGATTCCATTCACGTGTTGGGTCTTTCTACTGCCTCAGGGGCACCTTTTATCCAATTCCTTTCTGTCAAGGTAGGAATTCAAACATGCATGGGAAAGATCTAGATCAGGGTTTCTTAACCAGGGTTCCTTGGAACCCTAGGGTTCCTCCAGAGGTTGCTAGGGGTTCCTCGAGCAATGGTCAATTTCTACCTCTCACATAAATACCCAATGACATCATTGATCATTTTAGCTATCTGTAAGGGGGTAATTCTTCCCAATAACCACAAGTGTAAGGAGCTTTCTTCCCATTGACCATCAGACTAATGTATCATGAGTTGTAGATTTTAAATTTTTAGCAGGGGTTCCCCGAGACCGGAGAACTATTTTAAGGGTTCCTCGGTGTTTAAAAGTTTGAGAAAGGCTGATCTAGATCTATACTTGGACAAAAGTTAACAAAACCAAAAAATACAAAAACATGTATAAATGAAAAAAAATAATTAAATAGGGCAGACTCGATGGACCCCCTAGGTCTTTTATTTATTTTTATTTTTTTGTGCTGTTACATTTCTGTGTAATATTTATCGATTAGTGGGTTACATCACTAGCTTCCCTGAATTGTTTCCAGTTTAATCCATTGTGGTTTAAAGTGGAAACGTTCCCCTTCCTTATTGTTCGAGAAGGAACCTATTGAGGATCTGCCATAGGCAGAGCTGGAAGGGGAAACAACTTTTACAGAAGAGGATTAACCAGATTTGAAACTCTTGGTATCCAGGCTCAAAGTGAATATAGACAGATTTTATATCAAGGACCCATGCACGTTCATGTGGATGCTGTGGCAGTTCTCCCTAATTTATACCTTCCACTATTACATCTTCCACCATGTGGACTTGCTGAATTTGGCTGAAAGGCATTCTGGTGATTCTGATTACCCCAGCTTGACCCAGGAAAATGTGGTACACTTACATCGTAAACTTGTTGGCAAACAAACCATAGACCCCTCCAGGTCAACCCGACCTCCTGTCTTAAGGTCCGATCTTCAATTCTCCTTTAGCCTGGGTTCACACTGCTCCGATCTCAGAGATCGCATATGATTTCGCACCGCACTGCAGTGTGAACCATATGTGATCTCTGTGCGATGCAAAATCAGCCATAGAGATTGTATGGCTGAATTCGCATCGCAATCGGAGCAAACTCGCACAGGACCCTTTTTTTTCGCAGGGTCAGAATCGGATTGCATGGTGGTTCACACCATGCGATCCGATTCCTGTGCGAGTTTGCAGTTCACAGTGCGATATGCGTACTCATTTGGGGGTGTCATTAACATTGTATTGACACTCCCCAGAGTTCGCATATGGCAGTGTGTACTGCCGCTCAGAGACCTGCGATGCGGGAACCCGCAGTGAATTCGCAGGGTTCCCGCACCGCAGCAGTGTGAACCCAGGCTCAGTTAGTGGCTGCAACAGCATGCCTGTTGAAGCCAGGATCCTAAGAGACGGATGTCGCAGATTCTGTCTTTCAGGCAACTTCATGGGAGATTTACCACAGAACTTGGAAGTCTTATTTTAACTAGTGTGAGGCTAGAGCACTGCATCCAAGTATGTATGTCATCGGACACTTCCTGCCATTTTTCCGATTGGGAGTTGACCAGGGTCTTGTCTTGAGTACAATCAAAGGTCAGATTTTGGCCTTGGTGGTTCTCTTTCAGAGACCTTTATATTTGCATTCCTTAGTGTGTGCTTTTTGTACAAGGGGTCACACATTTTGTTCCACAAGTTAAGACTCCATGGGAACTCAACTTTGTGCTTGCTGTATTGCAGAAATCTCCTTTTGAACCCATCCCTGTTATTCTTTCAGTCCTAACACAGAAGGTTACATTTCTAGTTGTACAAAAAGTTGGCCATTGGCCTATGCAGCAAGGAGCATTGAAGGGCAACACATGTCAAAAAAAAGTCAAAGGAAAGTTCCAAGCTCTACTTACCGAGCAGCCTGCGACCAACCAAAATTGACCTGTCTAATAGTATGCGTTTAAAAACTGGGATTTATTCTGCAGACATTTGCAAATACATGCGTTCGCTACAGGCGCCCTGTTACCTGTAGTACCTGCCTATAACTTATAAGAGGCTCCACAGTGGAAGCACATGCATTCTGATGGGATAGATGAAGGGCAGATGGGCTGGAGGGAGCCCTATCCTCCTTAAAGGTACAGGGACACACTGAATTCCAAGCGCAATTCCATGGCTGCAAAGGTGTCAGTGTATTGCCTGACCTATATATCAAGCGTACAAAAAGTTGGCCACTGGCCTATGCAGCAAGGAGCATTGGAGGGCAATGGTTGACTTCAGCTCGTAGTATCTCGAAATTGGCTGCTCTTGCACGTAAGGTAGCTTTCCTAGTGCTTCACTGTGCCACAGTGGTTTTATGGTCTCAGTTATCCTGTTTACTCCAGTTGGTCTTTTCATTCAATCTTAGCCAGGACACCTTTTTTCTGTCTAAAACGTCAGAAGCCGGGGAACAAGGTGTTACTCTTCCGTTCACTGACAGACGCAGCCTTCTTATGACACGTGGGTTATGCTCATATTACTAGGAGTAGACTAGGCAAAAATAAAACAAAAGCATAGGTTGGCCCCTCCCAGGGGGCCGTCCTCACCTTAGCATATAATCCCCCTGCTCTGCATAGCACATCAGTTTTAAATTGCCTAGTGCAAGGAGTAGACCTGGTTCCCTATGGGATCTGCGGTCTCCTGAAGATTTTTTCTGATGACTGCTATCAAGAAGCTGGCTGGTGGTATAGAGGACATCTAGAATCCAAAAACTTTCCCTAGTCCGGCCAACACTATGCGAGCTACCCTTATCGGGGGCCCGCCGCATATTGCCCGTTCCGTGCGGGCGGCCAGTGGCTAAAACCCACTAGAGCCCAGTGACTGGTTTTGTTCTTGTCCAGGGGCCTGGCCAGCAGCATGCCTCTATGGGGAGGTAAGTCTGCTCCGGGTGGCTACCCGCTGCGCCTGTCGGATTGGTGAGTGGACCCCTCTTCCGTGTCCTAGGGGCACGGAGAGTGGGCACCTGGGCAGCTTCTGTGGTAGCCGGCCGGTGGGGGTCTGTTAGTGGGGACACACTGGGTGGTACCCCTTTGAGGATTATCTCTCTCCCCCCCCCAGTACCGCACCTTGCACTGACTGTTAGCGGTTCGCCGCCATTCGGTGTGGATCACCGTTCGTTCGTCTGCCGACCACACCATTTTGCTATAAGCTCTGCTTGTGTTAATGGCAGCATCCATTGTTTGGTAACCACATGTGGTTTTCAGCCTGTCCTCTGGCGGCTCCCAGTGGTCGTTTTTGGTGTAACAGGAAGTGATATAAACGGAATTAGTACTTCCGGTTTCACTTGGACAACGTGGCTGACACTCGATGGTGCAGGCTCTTGAAGTGCAGTGGATTTGTGGGCATTGCTCATTCCGGTCACAGTGCTGAGGCATTTAAAACAGCAAGTATAGCTGGCTCTCCCTGGGTGCTGGTAGCGGTGGGTACAATCCTCCCGGGTCTCCCTGGCTGATTGGTTGGGTAGAGGTGGTGGTCACACAATGGGGGTGCCGTAAGGCTGGGATGTCAGAGGCCGGCAAGGCTATGGCAGGTGTACCTGCAGATCAACAATCCACCCCAGGAACCTTGGTGTCCTTGGAATGGCTGAGGGCGGTATATGGGGAATTCTTTCCCCGGGCGGGGGACCCGGTTCCGGGGGGCCCCAAAACCCGCCCCCCCCTCTCACTCAGGGGAGGATTGGGATCCAGAAAGCACCTCAGTGGTCACACCTGTGGACCTATTAGAGGGTGAACTGCCCTCAGAAGGCGAAGGTGATCAGGAGGCTCCTTTTTCGCGTGATAAAGCGATAGTGGCCACTCTGATCACTGATATCCGTGACTCCATGCGGCTTGACCAAGCAGGGGAGTCGCATAAGTCCACATACATTTGTGGATCACTTAAACCCCCTAGGTCCCCTAGAGCTTACCCTTCTGATCAGGTGTTTGAACAGGCGGTGTTCAAGGAATGGCTGCGGCCACCAAATTCCTTTGCTTTTCCTAAAAGCTTTGCTGTTCGCTACCCCTTTGAGGATAGCTTTACTAAGAGATGGGCTTCCCCAACAGTGGACCCCCCCAGTGGCCCGTCTGAATAAGGCAATGACCATTCCCTTGGAGGGGTCTCTGTCTTTTAAGGAGGCGGCCGATCGCCACACGGAGGCAGTGTCTAAGGCACTGTTCTTGTTGGCTGGGTCAGCGGCTGCGATGGCGGCACAATCTCTTCAGGAGCACACTGCCCACTGGTTTAACTTTTGAGTGTGCACAGGCTGAGGTGCAGCGGGCACAACATTTGGAAGATGGTCTCCGCTACATATGCCATGCTGCTTTGGACCTTCTTCCCATATTGTCAAAAATGTCTGTCTGTTATCAGGCGGGTGCTGTGGCTCCACTCTTGGTCTGGCGACCAGGCTTCAAAGAAAGCTCTTGCAGATCTTCCCTTTCAGGGAGGGCGTCTGTTTGGCCCACAGTTGGATGAAATCATTAAGGATTTCACAGGAGGGAAGAGTACTTTCCTTCCAGAGCCGAAGCGGCGGGATTTTCGCCGTAGTCAGGGCCCTGTTTCTTCAGGTCAGAAGAAGTTTTTTCGGGCGCCCGGCTCAGCGGGTAAGGGCTTCAAGTCCTGTAAGGCTTCCGCTGGGCACAGTAAAAAGCCCTGGCAGCATAAGTCCGAAAAAGCGAAGGATAAATCAACCTCCACATGATGGGTTGCCCCCGCCCGACTCACGGGTGGGGGGCCGGACTGCCCGCATCACCGATCGGTGGGTACTGGAGGTGGTGTCCTCCGGGTACAGGATAGAATTCATCTCTCTGCCCCCAGAAAGGTTCTTCCCTTCAAACTTGAGACTCCCTCAGGGGCTTCGGGAGGCGCTTCTAGGCGACGTTCAGGCGATTGACGAACAGGGGGTGATTGTACCGGTACCTATGGTGGAAAGATTTCACGCGTTTTACTCAAACCTCTTTGTGGTGCCCAAAAGGGGGCGGTGTCAGGCCAGTTCTGGACCTGAAGGCATTAAACCGTAAAGACGAAGAGATTCAAGATGGAGTCCATCCGCTCGTTCGTGGCCGCCCTGCACCAAGGGGAATTCATGGCGTCCCTGGATGTCAGGGACACGTATCTCCATGTTCCAGTTTGTCACAGTCACCAGCGTTTTCTACTCTTCGCAGTGGGGGACCTGAATTACCAGTTTGTGGCACTTCCCTTCGGGTTGGCTTCATCTCCCCGAGTGTTCACCAAGGTGGTGGCCCCGATGCTGGCGCTGCTGAGACAGAGAGGTATCGTGGTAGTAGCATACCTTGACGATTTACTCCTGAGAGCAGAGTCTGCTTACGGTGTCAACGTTAGAGGAGTATGTATCTGTATGCGATTGTTGGGGCTCATGGTGTCGACTTTCGAAGCGATACCTTACGCCCAGAGTCACACTCGGCTCTTGCAGAAGGCGATTTTGTCGCAATGGGACAAATCTCCCCTATCCCTAGACAGACTGATCAGGTTGGATCATCAGTCCCGAGGATCTTTGATTTGGTGGATTCGGGCTCCGGCCCTAAGGTTGGCAAAATGTTTTCTCCCCCTCAATTGGTCGATAGTAACGGCGGATGCCAGCCTATCGGGCTGGGGAGGGGTCCTAGGTCAGTTCTCTGCCCAGGGTCATTGGTCAGTGCAGGAAGCTTGTCTTCTAATAAATGTACTGGAACTGAGAGCGGTCAGACTCGGTCTGTCCCGTTGGTCAGAAAGGCTGCGAGGCCTCCCTGTCCGGGTTCAGTCGAACAATGCCACGGCTGTGGCATATGTGAACCATCAGGGCGGAACAAGAAGCTCGGCAGCTTCACGTGCCAGCTCTCTCTGCAATCTACATCCCAGGCATGGAAAGTTGGCAGGCGGACTTTCTCAGCCGCCGGACTCTGGATCAAGGGGAATGGTCCCTACATCCAGAAGTGTTCCGTCAGATTTGCTTCAAGTGGGGCACACCAGAGGTGGACCTCATGGCCTCCAGGTTCAATCACAAGGTACAGGCCTTTGTGTGCAGAACAAAAGATCCGTTGGCGGTCGCCTCGGACGCACTGGTAGCGCCCTGGGGTCGGTATCGGCTACTGTACATCTTCCCTCTAAAGCTTCTACCGCGGGTTCTGCGCAGGATAGAAGCGGAGGGAATCCCGACAATCTTGGTAGCTCCAGATTGGCCTCGGCGTCCTTGGTACACCGACGTAGTACGGATGGTGATAGATGTTCCGTGGCGTCTTCCGCTTTGCGAAGACCTACTGTCTCGGGCCCATCTTGCACCCTGCTTTACCCTCGCTGGCTTTGACGGCTTGGCTATTGAGTCCCAGGTGTTTAGGGATAGGGGTGTCTCGGACTCCGTGATCCCTACTATGATTGAAGCGCGTAAAAGTACCTGACGTAAGATTTATCTTAGGACCTGGAAGGCCCATATTACCTGGTGTGAGGCAGGGGGTTGGAACCCCCGCTCTTATATAGTGTCCAGAGTACTGACTTTTTTGCAGCAAGGACTGGACAAGAACCTGACGTTAAGTACGCTTAAGGGTCAGGTTTCTGCCCTGGCGGTTCTTTTTCAACGGCCCTTGGCGTCTCATTCATTGATCGTACATTTGTACAGGGGGTACGTAATGGGGCTCCTCGGATAAGGTCGCCTCTGGCACCGTGGGATTTGAATCCCGTGCTTTCTGTGCTGCAGAAACCATCATATGAAAAGATTAGGGACATTCCCTTGCGACTGTTGTCACAGAAAGTGGCTTTTCTGGTGGCTGTCACACCCGCTAGGCGGGTGTCTGAGTTGGCAGCATTATCCTGTGAGTCACCTTACTTGGTCCTTCATAAGGAAAAGGCGGTTTTGTGACCTTCCCCTTCCGAAGGTGGTTTCTTCTTTTCATTTAAATGAGGATATTGTTCTTCCCTCATTGTTCCCGCACCCGTTGCATCCCAAAGAAGTTGAGCTGCATTCTTTGGATGTGGTGAGGGCTTTGCGGGTGTATTTGTTTTTTACAGCTTCTTTTCGGAAGTCTGATTCTTTATTTGCACTGACGGAAGGGTCGCGCAAAGGCATGACGGCCTCGTCAGCTACCATTTCTCGTTGGATCAGGAAGAACGTGACTCATGCATATGAGATTCGGGGCAAGGTTCCCCCGTTTTCCAGTCACAGCTCATTCCACCAGGACAATTAGTACTTCCTGGGTGTTGAGACACCAGGCCTCTGTGTCTCAGGTGTGCAAAGCGGCTACTTGGGCCTCAGTGCGCACGTTTACTAAGTTTTACAAAATTGATGTTTCAGCATCTTCGGATGCTGCTTTTGGCCGCAAAGTATTACAAGCGGCAGTGTAGGCGCGATTAGCGCTGCCTGAGAGGGCGTTTTTTGTTGTGTACAGTTGTTATAGTTTGCCCACCCCTCTTGATTGGCACAGCTTTGGGACGTCCCCACGTGTCATAAGAAGGCTGCGTCTGTCTGAACGGAAGAGTAAAAGGGATTTTATTATAACTTACCGTAAAATCCTTTTCTCTGAGTTCACTGACAGGCGCAGCACACACCCTTCTGTGTTGAGTTTTCACGGCTTGTTACGAACTGGTGTGCTATGCAGTGCAGGGGGATTATATGCTAAGGTGAGGACGGCCCCCTGGGAGGGGCCAACCTATGCTTTTGTTTTATTTTTGCCTAGTCTGCTCCTAGTGAGATGAGCATAACCCCACGTGTCATAAGAAGGCTGCGTCTGTCAGTGAACTCAGAGAAAAGGATTTTACGGTAAGTTATAATCCCTTTTTTCATACCTTGGATGTGATTTATGTAGTCAAGAGTTACTTGACGTCAACTGCTGCAGTTCACTCTGATTCTCTTTGTGCTTGTTGAAGGCTCAAGGGGTCAAGCAGCTTCAAATTCACTATATCTCGATGGATCAATCAGCTTATTTCCCAACTTACTGTCCTAAAGGGACAAGTTCCTACATTCTTGGTGATGACTCATTCTATCAGAAGTGGGTGGTGTTTCCTGAGCAGTTCGACACCAGGCTTCGGTAGCTCAAGTTTGTAAGGCTGCTACCTGGTCTTTGGTTCATACTTATTACAAAATTTTAGCAAGTGGATGTTTGAGTCTCTGAGGATGTAACGTTTAGAACCTGCAGGCATCTGCATGAGCTTCTAACCTGTTCTGGTTTAGTTGTTTGTGCCTGTTGCCATGTTGCTCTCCCTTCATTTTGGCACATCCTCATCGTAATAGATATCAAGATACCCTGTGTTCTGTATGTATTATGCTAAAGAAAAAGGATTTTACTGGTAAACGAAAAAATCAAATTTTTATTGTCATGGCACAATCTTTTTTTTGTTGCCACTTTGTTCACATTTCATTACCGTACAGCAGGGCAGCTTTGTTAAAAGCCGGATATGTGTAACGAAAGCTTGTTGAGTTTTTAGGAAGGGCAGAGCCCCCTGTACAAACTATAAAGGAAACTAGTCTGTATCTTGAGCCTTCGCTAATAATTCTGCTAGCTACAAGCTACTTTTTCTGTTTTGCCTGATTCTGAGTTTGCCCTCCTAACCTCATTTGATATACTTGGGACTCGTCATGCTTTCTATTCTCAGTCCCTTAAAGAAAAGCGAAGTGAGTAAAATGTTTTCATGTGCAGATGTTGTTTCTCTGATGCGAGAACAAAAATCTGTTATCAAATAATTAGCTCTCCTTGCCCTGGGTATGGAGGGGGTGGATGAGTCATCTCAGAGCCTGGGCAGCGACTGCAAGTAGTGACATCTTTGTCATCAAATTAGGTACAAAGCACACTGTAGCCCACACATCACGTTTTTTTTTCTTTCAGTTAATTAGTTAATAATCCTGATTATTATTAACTAGAGGCATATTGTTTGGTTTTTTTTTTTTTTTTTTTATAAATTGGGAACTGGCCAATTGAAAATAGTTTTCCCAAGTCAAGTAGTTGCTGTCCTGCATGTAATCTGTAATATTTAGGTCTGGTAAGGTCTGCCAGGCAGCCAAATAGCCCAAATAAAATGGATTTGTGTCGATGTGCAAGATAATGAGGCAAAATGCGTTTAAAAAAAAAATGCTCTAATGGTAATATTGTGGATATTAGCATTGCCTTCTCACCAGTGTTGCTTATGAATCCAAGTGGCTTTTTTATTTTGGGTTGGGGTGCAAAGCATTCCTTGGTGTTCACCTGTACATATAGGATCCCTGTATTTGTGTGCAAGATAACAGTATATTGTCTTCTTTCTCTCCCGATCTCATGTCTGTTTTATTATCATTCCAGTACACTTAAACTTCAGTAACTAGATTTATTTTTTTATTTATTTATTTTTTTTTTCAGGGCGAGATCCGTGCTACTGCTTTCAATGAGCAAGCCGACAAGTTCTTTTCAATTATTGAAGTGAATAAGGTATTTTTTCCTGTCCCTTTTCAGTATTCAATACAATGTTGTACCAAAGTGAAGTGGAAGGGGTGCCTTCAATACCTGCTGTTATGCCCCAATGCTGGTCGTTTTGACATGCTAGTTTCCAGCCATTCTGATAGCGTAGGGAACGTTAGCCACCTCTTGCTAATAAAGCAATGTGAGCAGCAGAAATAGAGATTTTGTTTCAATTTCATGGTGTGATGAGGAGTGGTAAATAACTTGGAGAACTCTGTAGATATCTTGACAGAAGTTTTTTTTTTTTGTTTGTTTTTTTTTTTTCTTTTCTTTTTCCTGTCTAAACAAAAGCTTTTTTGTAATATCTAGCAGCATCTGTGATAACCCAAAAAATTACTGTCTTTGCTTCTGAAGCTGGTAGGCCTGCTAATGCAAATCAGCAGCTGATCAAAATACAAGCATCTTGAATTTTTTTCCCCCTCGTTTTGAGGAATACAGGAATTCAGATACTGTCGGTTATACAGGCACTTACAGGCGGATTGCAAACTGTAGGTCAGCCCAGAATAACATATCTACCATGATTCGGCTGTTTGCTAGTCTTCAATGAGGATGTCTTTTAAGCTTTGCTAAAAAATAACCAGTCTTTGCTAAGCTTATTTCTTTGCTTTTCTTTTTTTTTGGATTACTTTTCCACCAACTTCAGTCTAAATTTCCCACTGCATCACCACTTGAACTGGTCTGTACATAGCCGCTATCTAAATTGGCCTTTCCTAAGATTTTGGATTGCTGGGCTAGACATGCAGGGCTAGCCTAGGTGATTCCATTATAAAGGAGCGTTTCTCTTGGCCTTCATGGGATATGATTTCTTTGGATCTACACTTGATACCATCAAAAAAATTTCCACAGGAGATGAGAGCATACATTTGCCTCGGCGCAGAAGATCAAGTGAGCAGAGGAGACTGTTCTGCTAGGGAGTTCTCTGTTAGGGAGATCTAGGGAGTCTCTAATGAAGACTGTTCATGAGGCATCACAGTCCCTGATATTTACATGAGGTGGTTTTAGCCTTATTGATGCCGTGCTTACTGCACTGCATTTGGAAGACCAGCCTGATATCTCCAGCCTTAGGCCTTTCAGAGCTCCTACAACTGTAGAGACTTTTCCACTACACCCCTTATTCAAGATATTCCTCTATGCTGACTGGGAAGAATACTGAGGGGTCCTGGATCCCTCTTTAGAGTGTAGTTGGTATGTTCCTTTTTTTATAAATGGTGATCTAGTTCCACTGTGGATCTGCCAGTGACCCACCTTTAACATGAATACTGCTAGGCAGTAAAGGGGGTGCTCACCTTTTTAAGGATCCTACTTACAGGAAGTTGCCATACCTCCTTAAATCCCCCCACTTGGGATGTCTCCTTTTTGATTGAGCATGTTGAACAGATGCCTGGAGCTTTATGCTTCAGGTGTGATGGCTTATTGCAAGCATCAGACCTTGTGTCCCATAAAGGTCTGAAGTCCATACAGATGCACAAAGCACTCTGGTTAAAGTGGGGAAATGGAAGAGCAACGTTTGCACTGGAGCCCACCTAGCTCTACAATGCAAGGGTTAAATATTTGTTTTTGCTTAGGGTGCCAGTAACCACGCATTTTGCTTATATCCCTTGCTGTTTTCTTCCCTTTGACACTCTGGGTTGTAGGCAGGCTCTCGAGTCTTCATGGGCAATGTAAGACTGCTGGTCCTGCAGTGTTCATGATGACTTTTAAGCTGCAACTAACAGAGGGCCAAAGACCAATTTTTTGGGCAACTAGTCCCATAGAGATGAAAGTGTGTGAGCAAGGGATTTAACCATTGCAGTGCTGGGCAAGGCCCATATCAAGGGTGTTTTGTTTTTTTAATTGCCCTGCTGTTCAGCATTAAAATGTGTATCTTGTATAATTGGTCATAAAGGCTAAGTTCACCTTACATATTACGCCCGTTTCCAGGATGTAACATGTTACTAAACAAGCAGCCCTGTACTTTAAGAGCCTAATATAGAACAAGTTTGCTGCTAAGGAGCTGACATTTTCCTCTCTTGAATTTTCTTTGGACGGTATCTCAAACAGCATTGAAACCAGAGTTGGCTAGATAGCTAGCATTTTTAGGAGAAGATGAGCAATGATGGTTTCTGTATTCCTCTCAGTACGGTTTTCCATTAAAAAAGAGAGAGAGCGCGCCATATAGTCACTGCTTTTACTTATCCACAAAAGCCTCTTCAATATGGCTTTCTGATTTTGGGTTCATTTTACTATTTTATAGCAAAACCTTGTGCTCAGAGCTAATAATGGTGCAATAACTATTCCATTGTTTAATAGAGCATTGGTTAGCGGGTAGTAGACAGACAATGTTTGGAGTGATGGGAAAGAAGAAGGGGGGGGGGGGGCTCAAATCACAGTTTATGGTGAACACCTATTGGTGCCTGCTGTTGGTCAGTAGGTCTTCTTTGAAATTTTTAAAGTGTTTGGAGTGCAGGTTTATTACACATACCCTCTTGTTGTCATACTTTGCATACTTAGCACTGTCTTATTTGTCTAGGTATATTACTTCTCAAAAGGAACTTTAAAGATTGCTAACAAACAGTATACAGCTGTAAAGAATGACTATGAAATGACGTTCAATAGCGAAACTTCTGTTATCCCGTGTGATGACGCCTCTGATGTCCCAACGGTGCAGTTTGATTTTGTTCCCATTTCTGAGTTGGAAAACAAAAACAAGGACACACTACTAGGTTGGTATTTCATATTGGTAGCTGCCAGGCATCTTCTAGCTAAACCAGCTATTCATGAACCTGCCTTTTGTCACCCTAGATATTATTGGGATTTGTAAGAGTTTTGACGATGTTACCAAAGTGACTATAAAATCCAACAACCGCGAAGTCTCAAGGCGAAATATTCATTTAATGGACATGTCGGGCAAGATGGTCTCAACCACTTTGTGGGGTGAAGATGTAAGTACATTTTTTTTTTTTTTGTGTCCTGTAATTACGAAGCGGAAGCTGGCTGGGTATAAGATAGGGGTGCTCAACCTTTTGAAGAGCGTGAGCCACTTAAGTAATTTGAAATTAAATGGTTCAGAATTTCATTTTTTTTTTTCTTCTTATTTTGAATACCATAATGACCATTTTCCTCCTGCAGCCACTGAATTCCCGCAGGAGGCGGAGAAGGTACCTTTCAGTGGTTGCAGGAAGAAAATGGAGAGAATCGGCCCCCGTATATGCCACCCCTCCTGTCCAAATGAGAAACCGAATGTGACAGGCCGCACAGCCCCCTGGAGCGTGTGGTGAGGTCGCCATTGTGAACCCTGATGCTGCACCACTGGTTGGGGGGGTTGGTAAAAACATCTCAACTATGGGGTTTTACTGCCCCCTAAACCGCAAATGTAAATGAGCCCTTATTGTCCTGAGCCCCCTATAAAGGCCCCTTTCACACTGCGCGGAATCCGCTTGCTCAGCAGGAGATCTGTCCACTGATCTTCCGCAGAGCAGGCAGATGACAGGTCCATGTCCATTCCGCATATGCAGAGCGGACATGGCTCTGCTTTGTGCCCTCCGATACTATCTGCCCAGACAGAGGGGATCGGATCCTCTTCCATTTTTCATAGTTGAATTGGACGGTCCAATCAGGTCCTCCTGAAAAACTGACAAGCGGACCCGTTTGGACCAGTCTTATGAATGGTGCATGAGGCTGTTTTCACACTGATGCGCTGCGGCTTAGCTGTGATTTTCCACTGGCCTCTATTATATCTTGCAGGTGTGGTGCACTTTATGAAAGCGCACCAAACCCACAGGGTATAATAGAAGACTTTGGCTCAGTGCATGAAAGCTGCAGGTGCACTGCACTGCACCTGCGGATCATTGTGAAAGCCGCCTAATAACATTCCCCAAACTATGCCAATTGCACAAAATTTGGTAGTAATATGCCCATTCCTACTGTGATATTCATAAACTGGGCTTTTACTCCTGCACTTTTTGAGGGCATCATTGGCTGCAGTGTAGGAAATGTTGCTGTCCCAGGCTGAAGACATTTGCTTTCTGCATTTGCTCCTGCGCCTGGGACAAAAGCCGGCGCTATAGAGGAAGCAGCGGCTTTAGGCAGGTCCTGCTTCCTCCATCCATCCACATGGGATGTGAGATCTGCAATCTGGGATTGCCAACCCAGAGCAGGAGGTTGCAGGCCACATCAGAGGAGTCATATTTAGGGACACTGGTTTAAAGTGGTAGTTAAAGGCAGAAGGTTTTTTTATCCTAATGCATAGCATAGAAAAAACCTTTTGTGTGCAGCAGCCTCCCTCAGCCCCCCTAATACTTACCTGAGCCCCATCCTCTATCCAGTGATGTCCACGAGTGCCTCTGCCGTATGGGACTCTCCCTCCTGATTGACTGAGACACAGCAGTGGCACCATTGGCTCCCGCTGCTATCAAAGTCGGTTAGCCAATCGGGATAGAGAGGGGGCAGGGCTCCATGCCTGAATGGACACAGAGAGCTGTGGCTTGGTTTGGGTGCCCCCATAGCAAGCTGCTGACTGTGGGGGCACTCAACAGCATGGAGGGGCCGGGAGCACAGAAGAGGGACCCAAGAAGAAGAGGATCTGGGCTGCCCTGTGCAAAACCACTGCACAGAGCAGGTAAGTATAACATGTTTGTAAAGTCTTAAAAATAACAATCACTTTAAGAAATACTAGAATAATGTTTGTTTTTTGTTTTTGTTTTGTTTTTTTAGCAGGTCTAGTTTAATATGTGACTCTAGTATTAATAACCAAATTATTACCAATTTAATGTATGGGAGAAACCTGAAAACACACATACCAATCAACTACTGTTTTAACTCTCCATCCCTGTCACCCTCAGGTCTGGATTTATACCTGTTCAGCTACTGGAAGTAATTGGACATACAGTACAAAGCATTTGTCCATTTAGGAGGCATACTAACTTGCTTACTAAACCAAAAATAGTTGATACAATTTGTTTTCTCTGGCTCAGTATTTTATCTTAAGTCTCTTCTATCATTACTCATAATTGCACTACCAAATACAAATTTTGGTGTGGTTTAGAGCAGTGGTTCTCAACCTCAGTCCTCAAGTACCCCTAGCAGGCCATCTTTTGGGAATTTCCCTTACATAAAATAGCTGTCCAAAATACCAAGCCATTGACTCAGATTTAAAGCACCTGTGCAAGATAAAGGAAAACATGGCCTGTTGGGGGTACGTGACTGAGGTTGAGAACCACTGGTTTAGAAAATTGTGTGATGTCAAAAATATATTCGCACAGAGGAAGAAAACCCATTTCCTCATGCTTGTTGGAAATAAATGTGCTCATCGGGTTTTTTTTTTTTTGGTTTTTTTTTTATTCTTGTTTGGGGATTGGATCTTATTTGCTGCCAAATACAATCCAAAACAATTGAAAAGGCATATTTTTACATAGTATTTAAAAGAACATGTGTGTTCATGGCATAACTGGCAACTTGAGGCTGTAACGACGTTCAGTTGTGGAAGGCCCATGGCAGTGTATTTTGACGTCAGACTGCGGGCAGGATGCGAATTGTAGCATAATGATTGTTTTATAAATGCTTTAATAATGAATTTAAACCCTATGTCGTATTTTTAACTTGCTGCTATCTTTTTTGTTTTCCCCTCAACTTTCCTAAACAGGCAGAAAAATTTGATGGCTCCAGACTACCTGTTGTGGCAATCAAAGGAGCACGGCTTTCTGACTTTGGAGGGCGGTCTTTGTCAGTCTTGTCATCTAGTACTGTCATGATCAATCCAGATATTCCTGAGGCGTTCAAGCTCAGAGGATGGTAGGCCACGGATTCTTATGTTACAGTGACCAGCCAAGAGTGTTTAGCAAAGCATGAAGATGCCTGTACATCAACAGACTCCTAAAATATTTCCACATGTAGACACTAGTGGGCACTCTGGCAATGCCAAATGTTCGAACGCACTTGCAGGCTTTTAACCAGTTTGGTACTGGAGAAATGTCTGTGTAATGATTTCCCAAAGCTAGCACATCAAATCCTAGCTGAAGATAAAATTGCAAGTCTTGCATTTAGGAGGCTCAGAACAGAAGCATACATTACCATTCCTATGAGTCCCTTGACTGGTTCTTTTCTAGTCCTTGCTATTTGTATGGATTCCTTTAAGTAAATGTAGTGCCATCGGGGTAGCTGGGGAACTTGTCCTGTTTCTTAACTCTGATGCTAAAGATGTCTGCCATACATAAATATCATCTATATGGTTATGTGTTGATTGTATAAAAATGTGTGCTTGTATAGATGTGCTCGTCTATCTCTACATGCTTTCATATAGATATGTATTTCGTTCAAAGGGATATCCAGCCACACATGCTGAGAAGATATACATAATGAAAACCTGTTTCTGCTCATAGCGGTTTATGAAACCCTGCTCTTCGACGTGCTTGTGTGGCAGGGGAGATCAATCTGCAGTAAAACTGATGCTGAGCTGCAGTAGAATTTATCTGCTCAGCATGGGAAAACTCATTGCGATTTTCAGTTTAAAAAAAAAATGCAGCTTGTGAAAACTCCCATGCAGCGTCAAGTTTGCCCTCGATTCTTATTTTGCATCATACCCATTACTGTTTTACCTAGATTTTTGGTAATTTCCTAGTGCCTATGACTACAAATTATCTTTTACACTCCTATCACAACCTAAATATTAAGCTTGAATTGTTTGGGCCTGCCCTAAGTCAGAAATTATGCATTTTTCAGAACTCTGGGGACACAAACTGCCGTGTTCTTGCAAGTCAAAGAATAAAGGAATAACATCTTTTAACATGATCTTTTTCTTCTACAACACAGGAGTAGCATTCAAGAGCACCTGTTAGAACAGTTATAGCTTTTATCATGCAAAGATACCATTCCCTGATTGCCAGATGCAGTATAGGTTCGCTAATGGAGCACACCTCTGCATCTTGATATGCCCATCTAGAACTTGCAATACTTTTGCCTACCCAGCTCTTGCAGCATTTAACATTGGTATGGGGGCTTTGTGCCAGGTTGTCCTGACAGATTCTTTTAAAACTTTTTTTTTTTTTTATTATTTTTGATATCTTAAAGGTTTGATTCAGAGGGCCAGTCATTAGAAGGTACATCGATCTCAGAGTCTCGTGGTAGTGGAGGAGGAGGAAATACCAACTGGAAGTCCTTGCTGGAAGTGAAGAATGAGAATCTGGGACATGGTGAAAAAGTAAGGTTTCAAATAAATGCTATATATATATATATATATGTATGTATGTATATGTATGTGTGTGTGTGTGTGTGTGTCTCATAGGTGTATTTTAAATGATAGAGACAGACTATCAACCAAATATCGAGGAAGAAACACGAGATACAAATGTTATAAATTGAGTTGCAGTTCAGTGAGTAAAAATAAGCATTTGATCCTCAAGTAAAACATGACTTAGTATTTGGTGGAGAAACCCTTGTTGGCAATTATGTCATTGTCATGCTGGAAGACCTATCCTAAACCCATATTCAATGTTCTGGCTGAGGGAAGAATGTTCTCATTCAAGATTTTACAATACATTGCCCCATCCATTGGTCCCTCAATGTGGCAAAGTCAGCCTGTACTTTTTGGAGAAACCACCCTAAAGCAGAATGTTTGCACCTCCATGCTTGACTTGTATGGATGGGTCATAGTCAGCATTTTTCTTGTGTTAATGCCAAAGAGCTCAATTTTGGTCTCCTCTAACCACGGCTTTCTCCCAATCCTTCTCTGAATCATTTTAGATGTTCACTGGCAAATATATTTGCATTTAGCATTTAGTTTTTATTTTTTCATGCTGCTGTAACAAAGAAATTTCCCCACTGTGGGACGAATAAAGGTTTATTTTATTTTATCTTAAACTTCAGATGGGCCTGTACATGTGCCTTCTTGAGGAGGGGAACCTTGCGAGCGCTGCAGGATTTCAGTCCATGGCAGCATATTGTTACCAATGGTTTATTTGGGGACTGTGGTCCCAACTGCCTTGAGATCATTCACAAGCTCCTCCTGTGTAGTTCCTGGCTGATCCCTCATTTTTCTCATCATCATCCTTACCCCATGCGGCAAAATCCTGCATGGAGCTCCAGGGAGAAGGCCAATTGATGGTTATTTTGTATTTCTTTCATTTGTAAATAATTGCTCCAACAGTTTTCTTCTTCTCATCAAGCTTTTTGCTGATGGTCTTTGTAGCCCATTCCAGCCTTGGGGCAGGTCTACAATCTTGTCCCTGACAGCTTGCCCATGATCGTTAAGTTTGAATGCAAGAAAGATTCTGTGGACAGGTGTCATTTATACACATAACGAGTTGTCGTTAGGAGCACCTTCTTCAATTGACAGGACTAATCTGTGTACCACATGAGCACATACAGTAGCCAATCTGTGGGAGCCAGAATTATTTTTGGTTGGTTGGGGATCAAATACATATTTTGCTCACTGAACTGCAACTCAGTTTATAACATTGGTATCGTGTTTTTTCTGGATGTTTGGTTGATATTCTGTCTCTATCATTTTTAAAATACACCCATGATAACAAGTATAGATCCTTAATTTCTTTGTAAGTGGGCACGCTTACAAAATCTGAAGGCGATCAAATAATAATTTTTCCCACTGTATGTCACGGAATAAATGCATTTGCTGTACTTTTCACCTGCACTTCCTATTGAATATCTGCTTATGCCTGGCTACTCCTCCTATTCCTATATATGTTCTCTTTTGAGAGTCGACATCTAATCAAATTGTTGCTCACTCCAAAATGGCCACATGAGCTTTTTTTAACCACCTCAGGACCGCCCACCGTCAAATGACGGCGGAGCGGTCCTGCTCTCCCAGCGGGTGGACGTCATATGACGTCCTCCCTTTAAGCCGGGATTGCGCGCGGTCACCCTTTTTAATAATAAACTAGCGGAAGTCTAAAACATTCGCACGGGTGAATGTT